>QRAM01000139.1:168686-188761 GCA_013436055.1 Halocynthia roretzi | reverse complement strand
TTAGTCCATATTCAGCACTATCGCGAAGACCGGTAAAATTCCTGGTTAATATACTTTGGACCCAGGATGAATCCTTTATAGCTGATCGTTTCCGCGGGAGTACAGAATGTAGTGGAATCTTCACGAGACCTGACTGAAATTGTCGCTGCTCTTTTACTTTTTTGAGATATATTCATCGGAATGGGAATTCCAGGCTTGCTTAGTTTCATGAAAGAAGCAACTGAAGATATTCATATTCGAAAATATGCAGGAAAGTGTGTCGCGGTGGACACGTATTGTTGGCTTCATCGAGGAGCTTTTGCATGTGCTGAAAAATTAGCAAAGGGAGAAAAAACCGATCAGTAAGTAATATAAATAAAAGGGTAATTTTTTTTTAAATCTAAGCTTATAGGTGTTAGGGTAATTTTTTTTTAAATCTAAGCTTATAGGTGTTATATATATATATATTTAGTCTGGAAAAGGTAAGTGATGCAGTTTTTCGAGTCGTCATTGACTTTAGCTTTGCAGTCACTGTTCAGCGATGTCGTTCGTTTTGGTTGACATTTAGGGATTTTTGCAAGTTTCGTCAATGGGAACACCTTAAAAAGTACTTGAGGGTCATAAAATACGATATAATTGGACAAGCACATATCTAACATCATATGTACTAATTTGGTTTTCACGATATTGAATTTCTAGCAAGATCGTTGAAGTATTCGTGGTAGTAGAGTCAGGCATTTGACTCCAGATTGCTTAATTATGATACCTCCGACTCTAATTATAATTTGTGTGTTCTAGGCTCTCCTCCGTTACAATATCCTCACCTGTACAATCAAATATGTTTACTATGTCTATATCGCTTCTATTCAGATACATTAAATATTGTATGAAGTTTACTGACATGCTTGAGTCGTACAACGTGCGGCCCATACTAGTGTTTGATGGAAGTAATTTGCCGTCCAAGCGCGAAGTCGAAAAGCAGAGACATGAGTAAGTAACTTAAACATGAAACCAAGCAGTCATCCAATAAATGTTATACTGTATATCAATTATCTATTGTCTTCTATTAGGAAGAGGCAGCTGTACATGCAGAATGGCAAACGATTTCTCCGGGAAGGAAAATTAACAGATGCGAGAAACGCATTCACAAAATGCATTAACATCACTCCTGAAATGGCTCTCTCTGTAATGGAGGTAAAGTTATTAAGCAGGAGTGAAATTGGGGGCAGTATCTAGTCGATACTATCTAGAATTGAACACCCTATACCTACATGAGACTTTTTGCACTACGTTTCTATATTGGTGGATCTATTCGCTTTTTTAAGCTTTTTATCATTTTTAAAGTGAGTTTTTAATAACAACATGATTATTTCAGGTGGCGAGAGCAAGATGCATTGACTGTATCGTTGCACCGTACGAAGCAGATGCTCAATTGGCATACTTATTGAAAAACGGATATGCTGAGGCTGTCATCACAGAAGATTCGGATCTTCTTTGCTTTGGTTGCGAAACGGTAAGTTTGTTCTTGATCCTTTGCAACAACGGCAATACTTGTAATGTGGTGGTGTAGGAATGTAATATACAGAATAGTTAAGTATTCTAAAATTGCTGTTTGTAAAAATATGTTACATACTTCACATTCGGATCTACTTTTCAAAATGCATAATTTATTTGTCCAGCGAAAAAATCGTATGAAATTAATGTTGTAGTTTTTATAGATGGCTTTATTCAATTTATTTCAATGTATTATGAAATTATTATCATAAAAATGGAATGAGACAAGCTACAGTCTAACTGTCAACAGTAAATCATGAGTTATATTCCAAGATTTGTGTTTTTTCCAAGTAAAACCATTGACAGTTGAATAAATATTACAATGAGCAAAACAAATAATGACTTGAAACATTCGTTGTTTTTTCGAATATTAGGTGATATTCAAGATGGATCTCACTGGACGGGCACAAGAAGTATCTTTGAGTCAACTCGAAAACATTAAAGTTCTCACAGGTTAACAGTATTAAAGCCTATAATTATTAAGCCTTTCATTAGAGGCACTTTACTTATCATCACATTAAATCAATCAATTTCATTTCAGGCTTCACTACTGACAACTTTCGTCACATGTGTATACTTTCTGGCTGTGATTATTTGCCAAGCATTAAAGGCGTTGGATTGGGGAAAGCTTCCAAGGCAATTAAAGAAGGAAAACACAAGGATGTACATCAAGTAAATGTTTATTTTCATAAGAATTTTAATGTGAATAATTTCAAATTCATACAAAAATAATGAACGATCTATCAGGGTATCAATCTGCTTATAGTACATGGATAAATAAATGCCTGAATTTTATCTAGGTGGTCCGGCATTTAAACCAATATATCAAATCCTTGGCCCCAGTAGATGCAGAATACGCTGTCGGGTTTGAAAAGGCTGATCAAACCTTCCTTTACCAGCTTGTCTTCGACCCGAAAATCAGAGAATTGGTCCCACTATGCCCCTATCCAGATAGCGTTGCTAAAGAAGACCTATCTTTTGCTGGACCGTATCCTTTATATTTTACCATTGAATTATATGGTACTGATTTTTTAATTTGTTTTTCCCAATAAATTTAATATTATCTGGAGAATAGAATATGTTCCTTAGTTGACATGATGTAGGGCGGTGACTGATGGAAAAGCCTTGCAAATTGCTTTAGGGAATATCAACTTCAAAACAGGCAGACGAATGGGAAATTTTGATGTCGACAGTTGGCTTGTAGGTTTTGTATTATTCTCTTTCAGTCTTTACCTAATCCTTTCCTGCTTCAATGTTTTGCTGGTTAACTTTCTAGAAATCCAAAAACTGGAGAAACAACAAAATGAACAAATGCAGCATATGGAAAAGTGATAGCAAGAATGAACAAAGTGAAATGAAAGATACAGGAGACGATGTAAAGCACCAGATTAAAAGAACTGCCAACTTGAGAGGACAGGAGGTTGTTATCAACATGCATAAATACAGCTTCGGTGGAGCCAAGGTGATACTCCCTTATTTGTCAGATTATTATTATAAGGTTAAGTCGTGTCACAATATATTTTCTGCATGTATTGACTCAGAAACACATGGATCTGCCGTCTTTTTCTGAGCAAGACGCGATTGACCAGTGCACACAGGCGGGAACTTCTCAAAAAAAAGAAAAAACTAAAATGCCATGTGACAAAGGTAGGTTTTATTATATTGATTAATGTGAAATTGATTAAAACCATAAACATTGTGATCATGAATGGTCAAGCACTTGAAAATGATATGAGCGAATTGCTTGATGCCTACAAGACCTCAGTACAGAAGAAAACTAGTCTCAGGCACAGAATGAAAAGAAAATGTTCAGGATCAGAACTAGCAGATCCCAACTGTGTGGTTAAGAGCAGGTACAATATTTTGCATATCCTTGATCAATAGATCTGTAATAGCTGCCTTTTTATATAGTCTGTGAAAATTTTAAGGTTTTTTGCAACTGCAGACAAGAATTTTTCATTTGTAGAAGAAGACTGTAATCAAGATATAACAATTATTAATGGTAATTAATTATCAAATATACTATACAGTAGATAAAATTCAATTAGGGAAAGCGAGGGTTATATTACATTGTTTACCTTTCCAGAGACTCCAGAAAATTCGAACAGCAGCACAGTGAACGAAGCTTCTGTGATTACAAGCATTGACAAAGAACTGAAAAGCATTTTTGCAGAACTCCAGACATCATCCAAACCTTCACATCAAAGTGAGAAATTTATTGTTATTATTTGAATGTTGACTTTGAAGCTGAGACAAATATTCCACTGTTTCTACCTTTCATCTCCTAGTAACATAGCCTCACTGCCCATAAAAAAATAGAAGAGTCTATAAAGCAAAATGGTCAAGGGTTTGAGAATGCCTGAGGGGTTGTATGGGGCCGTTGCTAAAGGGTCGGTTCAAATGTTACATTGTTTGCTACTGTAAAAATTATATTTAACACATATTCTTCTGCATCAACGGAAGATATCCCCTATCTTGATGGGAAGGTAAAGGATGTTGGAACCTCCAATGGGGAAAAAGTTCATCAAGTAAACTCAAAAGCCACCAAGAGATGTCCCACACAAAACGGTGTGATCAAAGGGAAAGAAAACAAACTTCTTGAAGACAAAACGATTGTGATATGCTCAGACGATGAAAGCATTCCATACATTGATGACATTCGACTGAGGCCCAGCAAACGTCGGGTTGGTTTATTTTATGCAAATTAGAAAAGTACATATGCCAATTTGCATCATTCAGCTAGTGGCATTCTTTATTCTTAACTAGCCTGTATAATCCCTGGAGTTTGTAAGGCTAGCAAAGGTAGTAGCTGCTAGTGGAAATTCACACTGTTTTATTATTGGGCTAATAGGGCGCTAGTACTAACAGCAACTATTAAATGATTTTGTTTGTGGGGTTAACACAAGGCAATAATAACTTAACCAGTAAAACTGACTACACTACATTTATTAAGTATTTCATGATTCTTTTATCTTCGCTTGTTGCATTGATGTTACAACAATACACCAATTAAAAGCAAGGTCATATTGAATTCCTAGTAACTCACTATATCTGTGTCCTTGTATATTTCATTAAATTCAATACTTAAACTTAAAACTACTATTTTCAACAGAAAACATTAGGAACAAGAAGAAGTATATCATCACTAAATAAAGGTATTTGATTGAATGAAGATGAAATTATAACCACTCAGAATATCATGTTCAATAATTTCAGCAGGTTTTACCAATTCCACAAAGAAATCATCTGGTTTGCCAATAAGTGGCAACAATAGTAAGGGGAAACAGCATACAGAAGAGAGCAGAAGACAACCAAAAATGACATCATTTTTTACGAGGAAGCTTGTGCCATGAGTAAAAGTGTAAAGTGTATGGAGACCCTTCAAAGTAACATTGACAGAGGCCTACTGCCCTCTAGGAGGAAGTAATTGCCTCAATTTAGGTAAACCCCAAACCACCCCATGTATGTTTTAATCAAGCTATTTTTATCTTTCAAAATAAATTTATATTTCATTAGGACAGAATTTAATTGCATGATCTTTCAAATTCTTGGTCCATGCCATTATCACTGAAGGACAACTAGAATAGGAAATGATGATGATGATGATAGCATCAAACAGACCCATCTACAAGTTCTAGTGGTAAGAGACATTGAAATTATAAAGTGAATACTACTTTATTGATTATTTAGAATAAAAAGATTGTACATACAAAGAAAAAAAAAAGCACAGTGGAAGAAATTATTGTAATCAGAAATGAATATTTGCTTCAGCGTTTCGAATGAAACGTTTACTACCAGAAATACTTGCATATTGCATTGCATAAACAAACAAAGGCACATATTTGTAATTTCACAAAACACTGCAACTTCAATGGGTTGAAAAGGTTTTAAATGCCTTTGATTCCCTGTTTTAATCTTACTATTACAGATACATAGTAAAAAAGATTATATTTCATGCTTTAAAACCTGAAAGCTGATAAAATCATCCATATATGCAAAGAGCACCAAAATGGTTAATATTAAAATATAAAAGTTGTTATTAAATAAGCAATAATTTTTGGAAGCTCTGATGTGCAATGTACTATCTAACTCTGTGCAAGCAAACAATTTACATTGGAACCTATATCACCCTAATCATTCATAGTTCAATTTTGTTTGGGTATGGAATGCTGAAGTTTATAATACTCTTGTTCTTCTTTTCTCAGATGTTCCATTCAAGGGGTCAATACAGGGTATTTCAATCAATGTTGCCTTCTTGCATCAACTTCAAAGACCATTTTTTAGCCTCAAGTGATTCATTTATTTACATCAGAACTTTTAGTGGCAATATTACTTTTAAAATCATGTCTCTGCGACGGGGTGATCATTTCGAGTCCAATATCACCCGAATCAACCCTGCTTCCTTCGCATAGGGGACAAGTTCTAGGTCTTGGTAAACCTTTCATTTCTAAGAAAGAATCGCTCAGTCGATTAAAAGATTTCCTCACATGGTTGTCGACTGTGTCGGCAAATTTTCCCATGCTTCTTCGCCTGAATTCACAGTCGCCAATCGTCCTCAGGTCGTTGGCGCTTTTTGTTATCGCTCTTCTAAATATAACGGTGTCCGATAAAGATTCGTGTAATGGAACATTCTCTGAAACCTTTTCGTCATGATCTTGTGATTTTGTGTCTGACTTCAAGGATATAGGTACTTGAGCGTGGTCCTCTTTTGACATGGATATCTTAGAGCAGCTTGTCTGACAAATGACCATAGTTTCCTAGAAGAAAGAAGATTGTTAAAAATTTAATAGGGGAGGATGTCAGGGTGTTAATCATGAAAAAACATTCCCTTTATCAGTATCTATTCAAACAATGGAACCCTGTTATACTATTAAAATAGCGGACTGGCCTTTTTTATTCTCCTGTCTATTTTCTTTATAAAATCAACTTTGCTGTGAACTAACTGCCCCTGCTCCCAGTAACAATTTTGTCCCCGTTTCAACCGGTATACCTAGGTTTCACTAACTAACTAACGAATAGGTTTATATACTCACTTAGTTTAGTAAATTCAGAGAAGGTATCTCCAGTAATAATTCTCGTGAAAAATTAATGGAAAATCCGTTTGATTTCTTCAACGGGTAATGCCAACAAAAAACAAGAATCAGTTAATTGGGGTGCTAACCCAGCTTTAGTTGCGTTCACCCTGGCTACTCGTCCACTAGTGACTCGGAATTTCCTAATTCAACCTCGGTGTTTTTTTATCACAGGACGAAACGAGAGAACCGACTCTCAAAATAAAGCGATGAAAAAGGCAAATCCGCATAAAAAACAAACAAATTAAATCCGTGACGTATGAACATAAATGACCAATGAGAAGGCCCGTCACGTCGATCATTTCCTTCTCTGGAAGTTTCCTCAGCAACTGACGTTGTTAAAAAGAATAGGCAACAAAAATCCGCTGTAATTTAATATATATGATGTAAATGCGTAGAAGTAATGAGTAAGCCATCCTACTACATTCGAATAGTCTCTCACATACAGTTTACGGAGTTTCGACATAGTCAGTTAGCGTTGCGAAAAACAAACAGACCGATCATTCTGTCGGCTTGCGGCGAAAGAGTTCTCTATCCTGGCCCAGTCGTTTTATAGTCGAGTACTGTAGGTTGCGTTTGCGTTATTTCGTCTTCGACGGAGAAGGGAAAGATGGCTGCTGTAACAGAAAAACTTACAGGCCAAGCGAGAATGCCTGGTTTCCGCGGTACCAGCACTTTATTCGGAAATATACGGAATTTTCAGTCACCCATGTCTCAACTTAATATATCTCCGTATTCAAGCATGGTACGTATGTCGTAATATAACTTAATAACGGCTGTTTTAGTGGTTGATTTTTGTAGTTTGTAATTCAAAATTAGTGTGTGTACCTATAAGATTTATTATTTTTTATCCTTACAGTGTGTTAATCACAGTATTGTGATACCATGTCAAATATTTATGTTTAATTTCTCTTAATTATGTAATTGTCCAAAATAATCTAAAAAAAAAACTTCCACAAAATCATTCTCATGAAGTAAAGTGATGAATCAATCAATTGTATATAGAACAGATGACTAAATTGACTATTTGAATTTAGAATGAAAGTTCATTAAATGAACAGCCGCCTTCTCCCTCAGAAGACAGACTAGAAATGGAACATACTCAAGATGGCATTTTGAAAGAAGCCGCATGCTTAGCAGAAGATTATATCAGATATAAAACCGAGCCCAGCAGCATAACGGAGACCACCAGTGATACCGCGAAGACGCTGCGAAGAGTGGGAGATGAACTGTTGGACCGACACCAGATTACAGTAAACGCCATGGCAAAGCGACTCCATTGTGACAGCCGAATAACAGATAAACAGTACGAAAAGCAGTTTACAATGATTGCAGAGGAAATATGTAGAGATGGACAAGAGAATTGGGGACGTATAGTAACTTTGTATGTGCTCGGGGCCATTTTAGCTCTCAACGATGCACGTCACGGCACTGGTGCGAACATTGACAATATCATAAATTTTGTTGGGATTTATATCGGTGATCATAAAAAGCAATGGATCGAAAATAACGGTGGCTGGGTAAGTAGATATGGTGTTTTCGAATTAATTCAGTTTCTTCGGTAGAATTCAGTGTATTCTTAGGTTTGGGCTTATATTTGCAAATTATATATCACTTTATCTGAACAGTGTATTGTTGGGGAATATCCTGGCAAGTTGAATGCCTCACCAACATTCATTTACCATGTACAAATACCTGCGCTAATTAGCATGACTTGAAATTTTTCTCACGGCATCAATTCCGCTTTTAATAGCTGTTTGAAAGGAAAGACATTCCATTTGTGTCGACGAGGGTAGTGCCCCTTTACCTAATAATAATGGTACTAATTCGCTCCGACCCTTTGAAAAGGTTTACGTATCACTTACTCGTTATGTACTGAAAACACTTGAAAAGACATTGAATACCTTTGTGACATATTATGTAGGTCTTGTTTTACCTAGTCAAGTTATCGAGAGCCTTGATTATTAACCGTATCAATTTTCTTTCAGGAAAACTTTGTAAAATTTTTTGACAATGGATCGTCAGAAGAAAAGAAAGTTTGGAAGGGGCTTATCTACACCGCAGTTGGACTGTCGGCGTTAGGTGCCCTTGCAGTCGGCAGGCCGTGATATTCTATTCCATTTATGGATCAATTTCAGGAGAAATATTTAAAGTGCTAAATCGAAAAAATCCGTATATTCATCTATTATTATTTTCGATTCGTACAAGCTAGCCACGTCTTTAAAAAATCTATGTGCACTTAAAAATTTCGTTTTGGCTGTTCAACAAACCACGTTTCTTTTAATCTTATGTTACAGCGCAATTTTTGTCTTGTATTTCAATTTCTCCACAACATATTACTGTGTATAAGCTGCTTATATTTTCGATTATCGAAATACATTGAAGTATTTCATCATTGCATTCTTTGCTCTGAAAGTGTCAATTCAATAGTTAGTGTATAATCAAATGCATGCAGTCTGTTTGGTAGTGTACGTGACAAAAAGATTGAAAACGTTAGCGCTTCATCACTATATGTATTTGTCATTCATCCCATGAATCAAATTATAAGCAGTAACGCATCTGACATTAGATATCAAAAATAATTGTCACGTGTTGTTGTTGAACTAGTATGTGTTGTATGCATGGTGAATTTTGTTGTTGAAAGACAGTCGGGTGATGCGCACAATAAAATAAATTGTCTGAAATCAAGTGTTATTTATGTACTCTTGGTGCTGGTATAGTATGCGGTGTACCTCATTTTTTACGGGTAAGGTCATAATGCCTTGATTGAATGCATTTTAATCCTAACCCATCTGTAAAAATGAGGTGGCCTTGTAGTAACTTTTATATGCAAAGACTGAGGGTGTTATTACATCATGCTGATGCCCTGTGCATGAAAGCATGAGCAAAATCATCATCCCCTAAACGTATTCATATGCCTTGCATGGGCAGAATCATGCGGTGATCGTTTCCTCATTGCTTATTCATCCACTTGGGAACAACGTCATCGATACTCCAGGAATATTAACTGCGTCTTGCGTCTCTGCGGGTCGTACAAGCACTTTGTATGTTACCTGTGGAGCGTGATATGAACGGGTTAATTCCGAAAAGTTATGTGCGAATACAAATCATATTTGGGAATTCCAAAGTGCTGAATTCTGACAGAGCAAATAAGTAACGACTGTAGCGTACTGGATTTGGGAAGCAATTGTAGGTTTTTGCCTGCTCATCATAGGCTAGAAAATCCAACCCCTCGGGCAAAACGTGTTTTCGGGACAATTAAAGTTGTTTTATTTCAAGCCTAAAGAAAAATCTACTACGTGTTCTGAGATATAATCCTCGATAAGCACAACGTAGAACTAGCAAAACATCATGGTGGGTAGGTATTTTTCTAGTGCAGTATTTTTATTTAATTCAATGATATTATAGAAAAAGGCCTCCAGTCATGTGACTTGCAGCCTCGGTACGTTCGACGAGTTGAAACTGAAGCCGTCATTGTGTGGGCTGGAATCAAAGTTTACTTCAGCGCAAGACAAACTGCTGATATGATGTTAAAAAATGATCAATCGTTCGCATACCGTATTACATCAATTGGGTTTCTGCCAATATGGTATGAGGAAATAACGCTCATGTGTAAACTGGCTTGATCTGCAATTTATCGAACATTTTCACCGGCCTAAACAAAGTATGCTGGCTAGATGTTAATCATTATGCTACCGTTGGCAAAACATTTCGAGATATGACATCCTCAAACCTTGTATGTTCCCTGTAGTCAGTTCTCAGCACTATCCCTGTAAGTTCTAGAAAGTCGGGTAGCTTGTGTTTGCCTAAAGCTGTTTGGGAACATGCCTTATCTAGAGAATTTATTACCTGTTGAGAATAGCATGGTTTGCAAACAACACGGATTTTAGTTTGCTCTTCCCACACCTATCGTAATTTGCATCACAAAGAACTTATTCAAGGTCGTATGAATTTTTATTCCATTGCTGGTTTTCAACAAGGCATATAGAGAAGTAATGTACCATGGAAATAGTAAAGTTTATTTAACTTGCTTGCAACCTGTTTGAACTATCGACATCTTAAAATGACTTCATGAATGCGTTTTTCATAATGGTTAGGATAACTTGAATAATAAATTGATTGTTGATTGAGTTGTTTAAAGTAAATATACACTTGCAAGATGATTTTAAAGAGTAAAGCGTACTGTGAAAGCAACTGATAACGAAAGCAGAAATGAATTCTTGTCAATTGTAAAAAGCTTCAGAATATATTTTATTTTGACTTATTCCACATGGACTCTAACCACAGTTTGAGAGCAAATTTTGTCCCCGTACTGACCCTTTCAGTGCCCCCGACACTCCCGACTTCTGCGAACAGTGGATTGGTATGAATGACCATTCCTTCAGTCTGCTGACCCATCTCATCCATTACAATTCCTTGAATAATTTTAGAATAGTTTAAACAATTATTGGGTGAACAACAGGCTTCATTTGTAGATTTAAAATGAAATTGCTTGTCCGTTGTGACAATTTTATAAGCGACACAACTGCACAACCAAGTACATGCATCAACCTCTTCCTTTTGTAGAGTTATTTTCTTGCTTATGGTAGACGAAGTATCCTTCGATTTGTGGTGGATGTAGACCACAATGTGATGTCGCTTCGGAAGACCAAGATGTCTTTTTGGTGGGAAGGAGGACTAAAATAATTAAAAAGTACAATTGTATTTACACACATTCTCCATGTTGTTTGAAAAACAGGGCAATAAAATATATAACATTGTGCTGGTGTAGATCATGTATATATGTTGTTCAAAAGATAAATGTTAAAACTGGACCATATTTCAACATAATTGGGTATATTTTCGTACTGTTTACCTCCCACAAGCCCAGTATATATGTTCTTTCATCAGGCTGGATGCTGATTGCAGTTTCTTCATACAACTCTCGCAGTCCCGCTTCAATTAAACCCTCACCACTATCTACATGTCCCCCAGGAGGTACCCATACATGAGGGAAGGTTCTCATGCCAGGAGACCTTCTAGTAAGAAAGATGTTGTTGTCCGAGCTTTCGAGCAAGACTGAAACTCCAACATTGACCCCTCTCAATTTGACATCTTCTAATAAGAGATCCACCTCATTAAGATCATTGAGAGATTTGATAGGACAAAATGGTGGCCTCTGAAAAAGTATAGAGATCAGTTTACAATGACATTTGAATTATAAGGAAGCTAACAATGTTTGACAGCATTTTCTTTATATTGTATAGTTAAGTGATAGAATTAACTAAAAATAGAATACTAGTATGCAGAGATTTAGTTGATTGACCATGGGTCACTAAAATTGCCAAAAATTTGGTATAACAGTGAACAACCAAATATTCAACTCACACATGACTTCAATTAAATATGATGGTGTTTAACCATGAAAATAGGTTAGTTGTTATCAACTTCTTTACCATTAGTCATGTTATTTCCAGATTGCTTTATTATATTATAATTTTTAGCTAGATCAGAGTGGTATAATAGTAAAACACATCTAAAAAACAGATTGTAAATGTTTAATTTATTTTACCCGCAATATAATGCTTTTGTGTCGGCTCGAAACATCACACCCCGGCTGGGATAGAATCAAACCCTCCGTCGACATTTCGCAATCCACATAAACCTCGTTATCTGGATCTGGACCGACATTTTCCGAATTCCGTAGCTCATTGACAATGCTCTGGAACAATAGTGAGTTATTAATATTCCATAATAATACGCGGCCAAATAGACATGTTTCTAGCCTATTAAGTTACTATCACTACAATGTAATAAACATTCCAAAATCATCTATTGGCTCCCTGTGATGTCTCCATGTATTATGTATGTATGAACAATGGTATTGTGGAAATCCTTTCACCTCCAGCAAGCCTTTGCTTGGCAAATATAGTACAATTGCACTTTGTGTAGGAATAGCTTTACCTCCACTAAGCATTGTTCTAAAGAGAAATGGAATTTGTACAAATGTGTATTGTATTTACCTCATAAAAACTCGCCACAGCTGGTACACAGTTCTCTACTTCCTTTTTTAAAAACACTAGAACTGGAATGGATTTTTTCATTTTGCTGCAATTAAGTATATTATCATACAAAGTTGGTTGCATGCATGCAAGTTTTCCAAGACTGTGAGGAAAACGATTTTACAATATTCCCGTTTTGCAGACCACATAAAACTTTGATTTGATGTCCCTCAATCATAGCAAACCACACAAATTCGATAAGATTAGCATTTTAAAAAGATTGTAAGTACAAATTATATTGAAAGTCATTGGAACATCGCTTATAAAATACACCCAACTATAGTAGGTGGGAGGCATATACTAGATGCATACCTATTATCACACTAGACTTGTTTTACTTCATTTTATCATTGTCGGCAAACCAGTATTATGCAATATTGCACGAGGGCCTACATTTAAACATTTACGGTCGGCTGTAACGACCATGACATAGCACCACGCGTGTCTCGTTAAATAAGTAAATAATGACTACGTCCGATTAGAAGGACTATAACAGTATAATTGAGTAAGCCGTACTAGACGTCATAAAGACAAAACTATTATATATAACTTGCCCTTGAGACGTATAGTAAGCGTATATATACTGCTCCACAATCAAACTGCTTCATGTTCGATTCACATAAATCGCTTGTGCGATTTCATCCGTTTCATCACCAACCTTGGCTTGGTTAAGCCAAAGCATAATAATAAACACTGTTAAAGTATAACTAACTACATGTGTCCGTGTTATCAGCTGCAGAAATATAAGCTTAAGCGACTCAAGGAATTGCAAGTAAGACCGAGTCTAAAATCTTAAGGAGTCGGAGAACAAACAAATTAGACCAGCGCTTACATCGGCTAGTTTGAAACTGGATTTAGCTGTATTGGATATTTGTTTGTTTTTTGTTTTCGAACTTTGTAAAATCACTTTCTAGTGATCTGAACACCACTACACAATAATAAGCACACTTTCAAGCATTTTAAATGACCAATACAACTTGTAAAAAAATGCCACAGGTTGGTGGTAACGCAACTATGCGCATCATTTGAATACACGAGAGGTATGAAACTCGGTATTCACTGTTTACTTTCAACAAACTTGGTAACGTCTCCTGGCAACACAATGCGTCTTTTTATCTCGACTCAAATCAAATATTGTTCTTGGCTTTTTTTATTAAAACCTAGACTAGAAGGCTTTTCTCCCATGGCTATTCACAAAACTATACACGACTAAATTCAGCTCTCCCAGAGGATTTAATATTAATAGACATATCAAGTACGTTACTGAATAAATGTCTTCAAAGAGATGCTGGGTGTGTCTACGGTATTGTGTTGTGTGTCAGACGTCGTCTGTAGATATTTCTGGTTGTTTTACGTTCCACGGAAGTGACCTTATTACAGTTGCGTGTGAAATGGGAGTGGTCAAAAGTTCTCCCATGAGTTGTAAATTTAGTACTGTATGTCCGTCACCTTCTCGCATAGACTATTTGGAAATGTGTCAGCTTTTTTAACGCTTTGTTGAACTGTTTCTTCGTTATTTAAAATTCCCATTTAACGGATTGCAGTTCTGGTTGCGAGGGTTGGGGTTATCATTTTGTATTGTTCACAAGTCTAAAACCGAACGCGCGTTTGTATTAAAGACCAATACGCTCTATAAGTAAGAATTGAACGTGAATGACCGCCTCCACTGGATCGTTCCACTCCACTTCAAAAATTGCACGGTGAATATTACATCTACAGCTTGTGATATGAAAATAGCAAAATACTAGCTTGTTCCAACAGCACAGGCAGGAATTGCTTAGTAATAATGATACTAAAGAGCAGGGATTTCTAAACATTCTGGGCTGCGCCCCTCTTACATCTTTCCTAAAAATTCACGCCCCATCGATTCCACCAAATAAGCTTCCCGTGGGCCGCATAAATTCGGTTCGCTGCCTGCATTCGTCCCGCGGACCGCAGGTTGCACACCTCCTGGCTAAACAATCAATAGAAAAAAAAATTCAAAACATTTTCTTTATTGGCATTCACGCTCCCCTGCAAATCCTACACATCCCCAGTTTAAGAACCCCTGTTATAGAGAATGTAAATTGTTCCCAGAATCCGAATAGAACTTTGTCCATACAGTTTCAACGAGATGGTTACGATTTATATCTTAAATTGTCATAGAAACTGTTCCTGATGTAGGTCGCCAAAAAGAGCTTCGGAACCAACATCACAAATGCTTTAATAAACTTCAGAATATTTAATAACGATTGATCTTCACTTCATACAGTTCCGGATTGCTGGCCTTATTTTGACTTTGGGATTAAGTGTACATCTGGTGTGATAATAAAGCACTCCATAACCAAAGGAATTCGCTCTTCAGTTATGTTTTGCGTGGGCGAAGCTACTCCAACCATTTCAACATAACGGATATCCATAATACAAAAAAGGAGGGAGTTCAAAAGAAAATAGCTCATACAATACTTGAAACTCCGTATTAACTTGGCTCTGGTTCTGGCTTCGTAACACAGAACAGGCACACACGATGATTTATGGGATTTTAGTCCAAAGATACATAATATTTTGATGCTAGGTACTTAGTAAATAAGTCATGACACATATGTTTGTCAGTTAGGGTGAAAATAAGGCACAAGGACGTTACTTTGAATGGCGAATTAGGGCCTTGGTGTTTATAACTTAGGATATCGGATATGAAAACAGGGGTGACGTGCTGTGATTTGTACTATAATCATTCATTCATTGGTTCATTGATTACGTCATATCCTCCACAATTACTTCATACGTAAATGTGATTCTTTTGCTTACCAACCTTACAATACTACTTCCACTGAACAACAAACTTGAAAAACTATACAATATATGTGTTTACTGTTGTCTGTTGAGGAATTTGTGTCTGTATCGCCATTATGGCATGTCTCTAGATTATTTTCGTATGCCAAAATGTCTGGTCAAATTATTGATAGTACTGTACTTTTCGTCTATAATTAGCTTCCTCTACCCAATAAATAATGCACTAGTACTATGTAGGATATTATGAATAAGTAGTTCATTAAACTATGAGGCGTTTGTATTTTTTCGGAACCGGAACCAGAATGCACTGGAGAATGCTTTTACAGTGTATAATTTTCCATAATTTTTCTCGGAATCGCATTAACGTTTGACGAAATCGAAGTTCGTAAACATGTTTTTCTTTTTTATTGAACTTAAGAACGCTCCACCGGTGTGCGTCTATTGATTCGAACGAAAACGCCGCATTGTTTAACGTCATGTGACGTCAGAGCGTTTCCCAAGAAGAGTCGTTTTGTTTCGGTCTGGTAAACAGTGGATTGTGTATATGCGATAATATTGTAAACTAATACGACAAGGGACGCTATGGTATTTCCAGAATGTTTTATATATAAAAAAATGCTCTACGTGTCTTTGATCACGATTACTGTACAACGTGTTGACATGAGAAAGATCTTTTCTCAATATTGGATGCATGGATCGTCGCTCGCTTAATACAGAAGTTACGTCACTTGTATTAAGTGGTGCTTTGGGCAAGATGGGTCTTGCGCAAGCTGGAACCCTCGAATAAAACTTTCCACTACAATATATGGTATATTATATCGGGATTAAACGTGGCTAAATATATATAAATTCAGGCCCTTCGCAGATTTTGAAAAAAGATATGCAACACTGACGCCGATTAGTTTTTTTCCCAGGATTTAGTCCCTCCTTCCAATGGCTCAAGTGCAGGGTATTCCCACTTTCCCCTCATAAAGCCAGGTATGTTATGGGCAGAATCGTATAAATCATTGAAAGCACAACAAATAGCTCTTACCAAATACGAAAGAAGATATCCCCCACTTTATTTTCCAGTACTAATTGCAATTTCTGTGGCGTGGTGTTAGTCACTCAGCTGTATGGGAAGCCGTGGTTTTTTATTTACTTCGTTTAATGTTTTGCTGATAGAAAAGAATCTTTGTTTTCTTTTGTCCAGCTCTCGAATTTAGCAGTTACGTAACTGTTTACCCCCTTAAACGTATTGTACGTGAACGAAGTCAAGTACTAGTAATACATGTGTTGTTTTTATCTGAAAATTTCAGTTTAGTTTATCTCGGTAATGTGTAGTAATTACAGTACAGTACCGCGATTTTTGTAGAAATGAATAGAATAACATGCCATGATGGAGTACCCAATTCTTAAGAAGTAGAAGGGAAGTCGGGGGAAATTATTGCGCAAGTACGGGTCACATGAGTTCTTTGAGATAAACAAATAACTTCACTAATAGCTAGCAAACCGCTGACATGGGCAGATGAGAAAGAACTCGAAATTTGAATTGCTCTCGATTGAACCCCCCACTTCGCTATGTAGAATTTATAACAACAGTCCCATGACACAGCGTAATTGCGACTGACGCATTATACCGAAATATTATATGCTCAGAGTTAACGCTGTTCTTCTGTTGGTCAAGGGTTGGACCATTGATTCCTAACCGAAGCCACGCGGCCTACTAAAACTCCAGTGATTTCCCAGAAAATTGCAATGGCTCGCAGTCTGACAACAGTTCAGAGAATTACCATGGTAAAACAATGTTCACAGTGTCAAAAGTAAGCACCGACGCCATGGTAGTAATTTCTCTTTTTTGAGTCTGACTGATACCGAAGTACTCCAAAATGTCTACTCAAATACGCAATTATATCCCAAAGCGACCATTGAGGTATTTTAATACTTGTAATAGTTGCTCGTAGCAGTAATGAACCACGCCATTGAAATCAACCAATAGAAACAATTTTTGATTTCTAGTAATTGGATGTGGTACTTTAACCAATTTATCAATGATATATATACTAAAAAAAATAAATTAGTACATCAATGGATGATCTAATTGACCATTTGTAATTAAAAACTCGGCCCTTTGGGAGTGTTGGGAGTGTTGAGCGGCCGAATTTCTGTATATTTGTCGATTGCGTGGTAGGTTACCAGTCTCAAAGGATATCTTGCCTTTCTTCCTATCCATTGTCTGTGTTTCTTTCCCACGAGAACCGGTGATTGTGGTGAACACATGCTTGGTAACAACATTTTTTAAACCCTATGTTCCTCCCAGCAACAAGCTTGATATTTATTTTCCCAGTAACAGCAGTTGGCAATTGTTAGCTTACTCTTCATTGTTCGAGTGTCGCCCAGATTAAGATATTTTGATAAATAACCAGTGACTACGAATTCTTGGAATCTACGTGTTCAAATAGATGCGTTAAATACCGTTATATATAGAACGATGTACTTGTAGTTCTGGAAGGAGCTGTGGGACTCAAATAAAAGGATGGAAAGCGATGAATAAAACTTAGACCCCTTGTCTGTTAGGAAATGTTTGATTTACAAGCCTTTGCAAGGCCTGAAGGTTTTTACCCTTCACTGTTAGGTTTGAATTCCTCAACATTGAAATGGTAAAACGTTAATTAACTAATTTAACATAAGCTATGAACCCTATCGCCTTCTTCAAACCCACGCGAATACATCATCGTAACGTGAAATCTCTATGAGTCCCACTTGAATCAAAAGCACTCGAAATTCCTTTTAGCTAGCAGTGTGAACAGCTTGCCTTCCGAGTGCCGTTAACACTTCACAACTCACTCAAACTTGAAAATATTACACTTTATAAAATGGAAATAGCCGTCCGGTTAGAAAATTATTCGTTACACTTGACATGCCATTCGTGAACGTTAATTTCTACTGAATCGTTCAGGGCTTATGAAGCTGAAACGAAACTGCTTGGTAGCCAAGTTTTTTAGAGTTTAACTTACTTGAATCTCAAATTAAGTAGAGTAATCCCTCTTAAAGTAAAATTCAGTCAAGGCGAGTAAATGACTTTACTATTTCGGTTCTATTCGAGCCGAGTCGCCTGAAATTTACAAAACCAGTCCCAGTCAAGTCATCGACTCGATTCATTTCATCACTTGACTCATATTTGATATCACCCATCGCCGCCAAACATATGTGAAGAATAATTTGCATAAAATTCCCGTATCCGGTTGTTTCCAAGTGTCAATATTTTCGATTCCCGTTTGTGACCTTCAATAAACGAGAGAGAAAAAGAGACGAAGTGTGTCGAAACTGTCGTTCATCCAATATGGGAAAACACGGTTACGTCTTGGCTGGTAAACACTTCCAACGATCTTCTACATTACATCATTGAAATACCCTTAATATCTCATTTCAAACTCAGTTGGTCACAAAGGGGTGACCCCAAATTCCCTGCTATGCATGGTCGTCCGCTGAGACTCTTCTAAGGGAGGTCAAACGAATGCAGTATTATACACTATCACAGATTATTGTATCATAGATTGCCCCCAGCGGACGACCCTGTGTTAAAATTACTTTTAACATATAGGATATACTTTTTTCTCGATAATTAACATCTGTATTGTAATTTGTGTCCTATCTGTTTTTGGTAAACGCTGGTGGGTTTTTGTTCCGCATACTCGCACCATGACTTATATTATAACTGTTTGTATATGCTCATTGATCCGCTACGAATTGTATTTATACTCGCCCCCCCGTAGAGTATATCCTGTTAAATAAAAAGAAACCGTTGTTCAAATGCTAGCAAAAGCAGCTGCGCAGCGCGCGGCCAGAATTCAGTACATCTCGTGCGCAAATGGCTTACTTATTTTCGGTCGTTTTCAAAACATTTATCGTAATTGTTATGCCAAATTCCGTGAACTAACCAAGCGAATGATTTCAACCTTTTACCAGAACCAGTGAATTGGAAATGGAAACGAAATGTGAGCTGAGAAAACAAGTGAATCACCATAGTGGTTCGATTAGGACGCTATTGTGACTCGAGATGAATAATGGTCAGCACGTATATTATTCCGCACTCGTTTGTATGCTGCTGATAGGTACTATGAAGCGCGATGTTGTAATTAAATTCCTCGTATAATGTTCAGTTGCTCGTTAATCATTAACTCTAAAATGATTCATAAAAACTCTATTTGCACTCTGCTAGAACACAACTAGCATCACTAATTTTTACTCAACTTAAATGTATTATTCCTGAAAGTGTATACCGTATTTCCTCGATAATAAGCCGCCCTTGATTATAAGCCTCCCTTGATTATAAGCCGTACAAAATGATGAAATAAGAGAATATAAGCCGCGGCTTATAATCGAGGAAATACGGTAACCAACGTGCGTAACTAACATTAACTTGGTCGTTGTAAATGGGTTTGTTTGGGGGGGGTGAGGTTTATTACGATACTGCATCGAATTATCTTTATCTATATTAAATATATATGTTGATATTTTTTGATCATACGCCACGGTAACCAACGTGCGTAACTAACATTAACTTGGTCGTTGTAAATGGGTTTGTTTGGGGGGGGTGAGGTTTATTACGATACTGCATCGAATTATCTTTATCTATATTAAATATATATGTTGATATTTTTTGATCATACGCCAC
>QRAM01000139.1:0-168530 GCA_013436055.1 Halocynthia roretzi | reverse complement strand
AATGATGAAATAAGAGAATATAAGCCGCGGCTTATAATCGAGGAAATACGGTAACCAACGTGCGTAACTAACATTAACTTGGTCGTTGTAAATGGGTTTGTTTGGGGGGGGTGAGGTTTATTACGATACTGCATCGAATTATCTTTATCTATATTAAATATATATGTTGATATTTTTTGATCATACGCCACTGTTTTTTTGAAAGACTAACTGTCTCAGCTCCACCTTCCACTATACAGAAAGATCCCGTATCATTCTACATTGTTGCTTTCTGCATAGTGGAAACTGGATGTCAGAGGTTCATATCAGTTTTTTCATTGCTTAACTACTAAGTAAGTCTGTAGTTTTTATCAAAGGTTGCATATTTGCATGTGCGTCAATGTACAGTACAAAGTTCCTTTACCATTCCATATGTTGATGTCATTTTGTTTCAATTGCGGAAATTATGGTTCGATTCAATTCGAGAAGAATTGTTCATCGTTCGTACTTTACTAAGGCTACTAAGGTTTTCCCATCTCTGAAACTACGTCAGCGATAAAAAGCTCCAGCTGGATTTCACTGGGTTTCAGAAGATTATGTTTCTAGATAACTGGTCGTGAACGGCGCCCTCTTTGTGATGCAAGTCTGTGGAGTGAACCGGGATTTCCTGAATCGTTTAGAAAAGAATTTCTTTTGGGCGACATTAGCTCTAAATGGTGTTCAATGACGCCAGAGTGTTTGGTGGGCCAGAAATAGAGAGGTTTTTTGCTCCACGGCATTCTACTCGACCTTTTCACATAAAATTACCCCGTCCTCAATTCTTTTCTGGATGAGCAGTAATAGGCCTCAGAATACTTTGTGCTTGTGGTTGGAGCATATCTGGGTTATATTTTCTGTACATATTTTCTGTTTCTGTACACTCCCTAGTTCGGTGTAGAAGTTACCCAATTGGAACATAGTAAATGCTGTAATAATATACAGCTCTTAAAAATCACGCCATACACTCGTAGATCAAAGCTATTGCTATAAGCATCTGCGTGGGCTGAATTTGTTGAAATTGGTGTCTTACGTCATATCTAAGATCAGATCTTGTCTCAAGTACAGCTCTTGATGGGACCAATGAATGTTGAAAGACAGTACAGTACCTGTCTCCTCAAAATTTTGAACGTGTACGAATTTGTTTGATTACAAGGAGTTTCTGATAATATATCGCAATGACGTAATGTGTTTGTCGACTAACTAAATAAGCATTTGCGTCAGAGATAAAAAAAATGCAATGTATGTTTTGAATTACACAGATGGAAACCTTACCCAAAACTATGATCATTTGCATGGAATTTGGTTCAGTGAAAAGATATACAGCTGCAGATGACGAACAAGTCCCATAACGTCGTGGATTCTTCATTATTTTACATTTCTTTCTCAATAATCTTCTACCGAAACGACTTTATCGGAGGACCTGCTGTACTTCCATCTACTTCCAAAAGTATAATTGCATTTTATACAGGGCAACCTCCCCCAGTTCAATGGACGATACAATAAAAATACTTCTTGTTTTTTAATGCATGTAACTGTATTTCAATATACATTTCTAGGTTTCGCATTTTCCGAAAATCCGCCAGAGGCGAGTAAATATCCCAAATAAGGATTAGTGTGTTTGAAGTGTACCACGATTTCTTCCCAAATGAGAAGTACCACTGAATAATCGTTAGAGGGCATTTCCAACGAATTTAAATTGCTCAAATGCAAGAGACGTCAACCACGGCTTTCGATATCGACGTGGCGATTCAATATTCCCTTGTGGTAGCTCAAACATTTGACAGTTTTACACCCTCTTCACATCACTTGTGTAAAGTAGCAATAAACCTCGTAACTTTTATATTTGTTTGTGCTTTGCACGGGTTGGTGATTAAATACGTCGATAACATTGTAACCTTGAAGCAATAAAATATCAAATCAACATAAACAAGTAACAAGTAGTATATTTTATCTTGCAATATGTTGATGCATTATAACTCTGTAACTCTGAAATGCATGTATTAATTTACTGCCAGTTGTGTAACGCCTTATATTTGGGATTTGAGCAAAATTTTGAATTGGAACAAAGGGAAACATTTATTTAGTAATTTTATCCAAATTTCATCATAAGCTTTTAATTTGAAAGCAATTTGACCACTACAATCACGTTCTTTGTGTGGATTTATAACATAAAAATAAGTAATGAAAACTTCAAAGCAAGTTAAAAACGCCGTAGGCGGGGTGTTACGCGATATTGCTATTTTTTCTAACTTTCAAAACACTTTAACGAGGTAAACAAACTGAATTTTGAACAAAGAAATTTCAAGGCGATAATAGTCGTAAATGGCTTCAAAATATAGCATATATTCCGGGGAGGTCTGTTTTATTTCACGATGACAACACAGCGCTCCTTATCTTCTCTGTTGACAGCAACCTTCGTTAGATTTCAACAAGTTTAGTTTATTGTGGTTATATATTTTTGTAACACATTATCTCGTAAGAATACAGTAACATTTTTTTATCATGTTTTTTTGTATAACTGACTTCAATATATTGACCATGTCATATTTTACGAAGCTCATGAACATCAATTTAAATGGAGCTCGGAAATCGGGTTAGTGTTCTTCATTTTTAAAGCTTATGTTATAGGGATGTTGAGAATGGATAGAAATCTTGTAGTGTGATGGATCGCTATGTTTTTTTGTCATAGTTATCCATCGGAAGAAACAGTAATGAAGGTTCATATAATGTAGTGTATTATTGCACAGTATAATACATTCCTGTTTGAATTTAGATGACTGAAAAATTACTGAATTCATCCAAGAGGTTACTATAACCTCGGAGTAGGTCATCATCATCACTGCAGTGAACATGTCTCGATTGTGAGCCACTACACATGCCTCCCCACTTTCGCACAGAATGAAGGCTTCATGCGACATCTAGCGGATGTGATATTTTTATATTAGGTCCCGAAAAATAGAAACTTGTTGTTAGGTCGCCACCTAGAGTAATATCGATGTTTTGAATCACTACAATTGATTGAGTTTACAAATATATATAACATATTAAATATAATAAACCATTTGGCTACTAACAATACATCCGCCACGCAATGCGACTGTTGCCATTCGATGTCAATGTAACATTTTAGAACTTAGGAATGCTAAATTGTCTGCCCTTGTATTGTAATATGGGATTGTTTCTCTAGTGGTTTTATTTTTTGATAACAGAAAGTATTCTCGTATGTTAGGTCAGTGCAACGAAAAATAAATTCCTTAATTTTTTGAATATAAACTTTATTCATATAGACTACACTATTTTACTGATCAAAATAGGAAAGATCTTAATTTTAGCCCTTTCTGGAATTTCTGGTACGCAGCGGTTAACCTCACCTGCACGGAACCTCGGCCCTGCGTAATATGACGTAAGACAAAGTTATTCATTCCTTCAGTGGTAAACTTGGGAGAATTTGTTTGATAGAAAGTTTGCAAGATGAAAATTGGTTTGTTTTTGTTGTTTTATCTCAGGATATAGCGGAGAGGAGAGGTTAGTGTATAGTCGATAGAATAACTATAACCGTTAAAATGAGTCTCCAAGAATTTTTTAATAACCTTGGTTTGGATTTACAGATAATAGTAGTTGTAGCACGGGTAGCCATGAGAGAAACTCTATTGGAGAACGAACAAAATTATTTGGAGGGGATTTGGTTGAAAAACACTCGCTATTGCATCAGTCTAAAGGTTTTCCTTTGATTAGTTTAGGGATTCTACGGTTTAGATTTGATTGAAATCGAAATCGGCTTAGGTAATACTAGGATCAACTTATTATTTTTCTACTTCTTATTTCTCACCGATTTCTGAATGATTAACGAAGATCTTCTCAAATTTACCTACAACTATGTAAATCCACGGAGTTGAGTTTCTTGTCAGCGTGGTGGCGTTTGTCGAGCAATAAAAATAATTACTTCAGCCTTGTGGTGTTAATAATATCTTTCTGCTTTAGCGGGACTGTATGATTACCATGGCATATCTTCAGCATGAGGTTTACTTTGAATAATGTGCCTTGGAGAGTGTAGTATATTCTGATTTTAGTTGTTATTCATCAACCCTAGATAATGAAGGTAATATTATAGTACTACTGACATATCCAAGCCCCCTTGATGATGCTAGAGCAGTGGTTTTTAACAGGGGTTCGGTAGTGGTCAAGAATTCTAAGTCTATTTTCAACAATATCATTTTTAACGAAAAAAAAAATCATTCATCACTGTTCTTTGAACACGGTGATTTTGTGTGCAACTGATGCATGGTTCATTTTGTGCACTAAAAACTCTATACCTCTGTTTTAAAGAAATCATATCTCATTTTTCCAATAACGAAGGGCTCGGTGAATGCACTGATAAAGCTTGCAGGGTTCGGTACCTCCAATTGGGTTAAGAACCACTGTGCTAGAGTTTAGGAATTCTCTTAAACTTTTTCCGCTTTGTCTATGTTTACATAAAAGGAATACAAATACTATCAACCCAAACAAGCTTACATACCACCCTAACTGCTGCAGTGTACATTGACTTGATACTGGTATGGATTGTCCGAATTCACAAGTTGATTTAGGTTTGGTTTCAAGAGTTAAGCGTTATTGGTGTATCATGTTTATTATTTCAGAAAATCTCTATATATATATTATTTGTGTGTAGGTAAATAAGTTAGTGTTAGAGATTGAAATAAGAGAGACAAAAATAGATTTAAGCGATACCAATATCACACCCCTCAGTTTGAGCACATACCTACCTAAAATCTCTTCTCTGTGTTAGTGCAATGTTACTATGTATTTGTTACAACTGATTGTGGGCATATTACATTGTACAGCAAATCTCCACTGAATGTCGTAGAGAATTTCTTAGAAAGTGCAATTTCAAGTGAAACGGCGTTAAACGAAACTAATTTTTCCATAGGCCCAATGATATCAACTGTGCATGTTTAGCGCTCATCGTAATAGGGATGAATTTAGGTAGAAATTTTGCAAGGCGAAAAATTGTTATAAAACTCTATCCAAGGACTGGCTGTATATAATTACCTCTAGCAGTAAGGGTAGCATGGTAGGGCTGGGACTGGAATATATCATGTTCGGTAGTTGTTTCCTAAATGAATAATTGCTTACAATTGTAAGCAACATCATTACTCTGTAAAAATTTTTTTCTAACCAATCAGAATTCAAATATTTTCGGCCTTGGACAAACCAACTAAAAGTAGAAAAATTGTGTGTGTCTCATTGATGCGAATACAAAATTTTTTTCATCATTGTCTTTGTTTTTTCTACCAGTAAATAATCCATTTACTTTCTTTGTTTGTGTAATAAAGGCAGTAGTTGAGGTTCACAACGGAAACACAAATCAGCCCCCAAACTTAGTTTTTGCAGTGCAATTCCAGTTATATATTGTGCTGCACCCTTTGGAGATAATTGCCCACCTTTGCATTATTTCAATTTCATTATTGTTCGTTTACAGCTTTAGATTTTAATGCCAAGCTGAAATTGAGTAGTCGGAGGAGATGGCTTCAACACCAATGGACGAGGACGATCCAGCGAGTTCAGTCCTTCGAGAATTGACAGCATTGCAGCAGCAAACCCAAGACAAGGTGCGTCGCAGTCGCTTGTTTTGCCGAGAGTTATTGATTTTTAAGGGGAATTTCAAATTGAGATTATTGACGTAGAGTGAGCTGAAACGTTAATAATGAAATTAAGGAAAACCGCCCCATTGTTGTGAGAAAATTTCATGGTCGTTTGAATGAAAAGTGAAAACGAAACCACAAAAAATCACTGGAAAACCATAATATTGAGTTCAGTGCATAGTTATTTGATGTTAGAAATATAAATATTCTCAAAACCATATATCTATTTCTGGTAAATCAAAGTTTTAATTATTTTCCTTGTTATGAAACTGAAAGCTCAGTTGTAGAGTTCTTAGAGCTTAATAATACAAAATAATATAGATAAAACAAGGACTTGTAGCCATTATAACAATATTTATACTGTTATAAATGAATTACTATATAAAATCGAATGCTAATTTTTATATTTTGAGAGATTCTCACCACAATTCTTTATTGTAAATACTATAATATTATTAAGAGACCAATCCTGGTATTTACTATTATGGTATGATATGATATAATTAATTATTAACAGATCGAAACTACTACCTGAAATACTAAGTGGTTTTCAAGTACATTCCATTATGTTTTCAGGATGAAATTCCTGTCAAATTCGAGTTCCAAGGAGAGCGCCATATGGTGTATTTGCGACGGCCGCTGCTGTTGCGAGATCTTCAAACCACTGTGAAAAACAGCTATGGCCGTTACTTCTCAATGTTGTTTTCTGCTGGTGGAAAAAACGAGGTGAGTACCATGATGGGTTTGAAACCATACATGATAGAATAGCGCCAATAGTGCTTATTTTTGGGGAACTCCAGTATATTGTTAGTATTAGGGTATTCACACCACACTCGAATGTTACCTTAATGTTTCTTTTCAGTTTCACATTCCACTGGTGACCCAGAAAGATGTGGAACAAGCCATCGCATTTCTGGACCACAATTCGAACTCAAAATACCTAAAGATTTTATTGCGAGAAAATGTTAGTTCCTTCATTATTATTCAATTCATTGTGCCTCGTACACTAGCCCCTCGTTTTTCTTAGGGCTCCTGGATGACAAGTTGTTTTTTCTCCAATTTTATTATATTGAAGAAACACCTATTTAAAACTTTAAAATATAATATGGTTAATATTTTATATAATGGGAATTGTTTCAAATGCAATGGGGAACAAAACAAAGACTCAATGTATTGTCAAATTCGACATATCATTCAGTCGTATCAAGTATGCTTGATCAGTACTTATGCGGATATGTATCACTGCAGTGGTTGATGTAGGATCAATTCTGAGTCTCAGTGACCATATTTGTAACAAAATTGATAATAGATGCAATGTTGGTGGAATAGATCCATTATAGGACCTTCCCTTGGTGTTAAACTTTTGACACTGACTCTTCTGAGTCAGGAAGCGCCTACATATCCCACATTGATATATTGAAGATCATTAGTCATAATAGTCTTAAGTCTTAAGCATTGACTAGGCTCAGTAATGACTCATCCTAATTCCTGAGTGATAAAAGCAAGCAGGTTTGAAAGTTCAATGGTTTTTGAATTTGATTGTACTTGAACTCTCATTGTCCTTCCCATTGCTCAAGGAAAGAGGATGAGTTTCACACTCAAACCTTGGACAGAATACTGGTCTTGTGCAGTTTTAAGAAATTTAATCTGAAAAACATCTTGAGGCCGCATTGAAAACCCTGATTTAGAAAATGTTGCCATAACACTTGGCGATGGTAGAAATGGGTACACCCTTTATACTCCAATTTTCAATGTCACGCACACTCGGTGGGAACGCCTCATACATACATATTCCTTGATCTATATCTAGATTCTGGATGATCTATTACTTAAATTTATTAGAGCTCAATGATTGTGTGTACAATTATTGTCAATGGGACCCACATACCGTAAACCCCATTGGGTTTACTTTGGTTCATTCTGTTCACACTGTAAATGGTCCAGTTATTGAACTTTCAAATAGACTTTTTGAAAACCAGCTTCTGTACCAACATCGGTTCTTCCGACAAAGTAAACAGAAATTACTGTACACTTTACAAGATCTGTATATACGACTATGCAACCCAAGATAAAGTAAAAAAGAAACGGCCTATCGTAAAATTGTTTATCAAATCTTATAAAGTCGTACTAAGCTGTGGTAGTTACTGAAATAGTGATACCCAAAGTAACATAAGGAATGTGTTCCAGGACATTGAACATTAGTAATTGTTAAATAAGTAAAGATATGATACACAGATATCACTCATGCAAGATTATAAACACTGTTCACAAATGTGTTCCCAGGAATTGAACATTTGTAATTGTTGAAAAAGTGAAGATATGATATACAGATATCACTCATTCAAGATTATAAACACTATTTATTGCTGATCATTTTGAGTGGGATTAAGCAGATGCCTATGAGATTCAAGTACTAAGCGTAGCATTGATGTAAAAATATCAGAAAACAAGAAAATCCAACGTTCAACATGGGTTTAGCATACCAGTAGTATTATATGGATATCATGTAAATTTGTACAAGACCTTAGGGCATCATGTGACATCTTAATCATGACAATATTCTCAGTTATCTTCCAAATTCGTAAATAAATCGAAGCTAACTTTCAAATGTTCATCTAGATACAGCAGCTGATTTAGAAAATTTTGACTGTCAAATCATTAATTATATAACTCCTGTCTTCATTATTCGCATTGTTAATTTTATGTTTTAACTATGGTAGTTCCATGGTACAAATGGTTCTCTAATTTTTAAACATGTGAAGCTGTCTTCACATTTACATTTACACTTATTTTTAAAGTTGTGATCAGAATAAGAAAAAGAAACAAAATTCCTTACACAAATTTCTTGATAAACAATACAATTTTAAACACCCGGAGTAAAATGGTAAGTGAAATCAGTAGGGTGTTTAGCAGTGCAACAGGCTTTAATTCATTTGTTGAATAGTGGGTTGTATATTATTAGTATTATGATACGTCTATGTGTAATAGCAGTACAGACAAGTCACAGTGAGCATGTATTACACTGAAACCAATTGCAAATACATATTGGTTAAAATCCAGTATAATTAGTTGATCCTCCTATTGCTATTGTCAATCAATCAGATCTATTTTTAGAGAAGCATAGCATGTCATTTCTTCCCTACTTTAGATACAGCATGGACATATACAGTTAACTAGCAGTTATTAATGTTCATGGCAACAGTCCCACACACACAGGATATGTAATGATTAATATTCTAATCTAACACAATATTAACATATTACATACATGTATCCCATATAGGTTTTGCATATGGGTTCATGTTGTATCCCTCGGTATAATAATTAGGGGTTCATTCCTTGTTTTTCATCAAACTTCTAACATTTTGCCTAATATATAGAAGTTTCATTTGGCTTCAACTATGCTCATTAAAAATTTTTGCATTCCAATAAACAACGGTCCATTACTTGATCATAGGTTCGTACTGTCACAAATGATTCACTTTAATTACTCGCAAGCGGCCACCTTTGTTTATATCTTTTAGCATTGTTAATCAACATATGCCGCTTCATGTGGTGTAATACATAGCTCTTGAAATACCAGTCTTTTGAAAACGTTCCGACTTTGCCACAATCACATGCCTTTACAGCTATGTATATGAAAAAACACTTGTGTCAATATCCCGGTGTACTCTGGCTATAAATCTGTTTTAAATATGTGGATCATTAAATTGATTGTTTCTTTATTTTTTCACCAGAATATTGAGCCCTTGTCGCAGTGGTCACCCCGACCGACCCCTAAAGTACCGTCACCTATGCATAGGTTGCAGGTATTATACATTTTTATTATCCTTATTCAAGGCTAGACTATGTTGTTAAGGTTATGGGAACTTCCTTGCAATATTGGCATCCCTACATTTGTTAATATCAGTAAAGTACATTGCATTTGGTTTCCTGTATTTGCGTGTGTTGTAATGCTATTGTGCAGTATGTCTCTGCAAATACATTGTGAGAAATTCTCACTACTGTGCGTGGGAACAAAGGATCACGTATTCATATAGGCATTCTGTATGGAATAATATAACGGACTCAGTATAATGCTACCTATACAAATATCTATCTATTTATTGCTCTGTAGCTAAATTACAAATTTTTTTGTCATATTTTCCTAAGTCCCCAACGGGTCCAAAGGGCAGATACTCACCCCCACCCGGAACCATAGATGAAACGGAGGTTAAAGGCCACCGAGGATCTATCACATCACTGAATAGTGAAGGGGAATTCATTCCAGATAAAGTCGTGCCGGTATGTCTAAGATTTCCAGAGAGCTTCTTTATTTGAATGATACTAATGCTTGTTTTTTTCTTCTCGTAGTTCCACAGTCCTCCAGTTATTCATAGCAGTTCAACATCACTTGATAGCAGTTTGTCAAGCCCACATTTGCCAAAGTGAGCCTTATTTATAAATAGCACAGGTGCACCATCAATTTCCCCAGCAACTCATGATCACCAATTTGCACTGTGCATTACTAATGAAAAACTAACATTTTAATAAATGTATGTACAGTTTTTTGATAAATCCTTCCTTCAAATTAAGGATTCCTTTAACTAAAGCTCATGAGGTCCACGTAACTTTATAGACACAGAAGTGGTAAAATTGGTAGATCATAACCACATTGTTGAATGAATATTATGTGACCACGGTTTGTCCGGGAAAACAGATTATCCAGCAAGGCAAACAAAATTATTTGTGTACCTGTTTTATTTTTTCTATATATTTATTCCTTAATATAACCACTAAGCTGATGCTATGTTAAGTTTTCTTTTTTCTCATTTGAGTATCGTTAAAGCTCTGAACAAATCATAAAAGCAATCCATCTTCTAGATGACCTATTCGTTGTTATATACTGAACTATATTTTACTTTCTAGTGACATATGGCATGACAGACTGGGCAGAGTTTTAAGTTACCCGGATGATCTCGGGAACAGCCAGGACATAATGATGCCACCCTCTATGTCCCGAGGAGGCACTTATCCCCGCCGATTGCGAGATCATGACGAAGTTAACGATCACCATTTGGACAGTAAGTTACTGATTTTTCCCTTGCTGTCGATTTTACTTTTACTTTTTATTAAAGTGACAGTGCTATACCTGAGAACAGTGGCTTAATGTGAAGATGTTCTGCTATAATGGAATGAATCTTTAGAATAAGTTTATTTACATAATATGGTAAAGTTGGTCGGATTGTATTTTTTATTTAACTCTTACTTGTATCAATTATCTTAAGAAATAAGGCACTTTGGAACTTTCAAGTGTGCTATTGCTAATATCACGATTGGTAATTGCTCACTGCAATAATAATTCCCTAGTTATCAAGTTTTGTCTGCTGATGATGTTTCCTGAATGTATAAAAATCTCTGTTATGTATACAATTTAATTATGTCGGCTTTATTAACACTGCTTTTGTCAATGTTCCTACAGTTTCTCGTTCTTTTCCTCGAATCAGACCTTCAAATCACAACTCTGCTCGATTTTTACCAAGCAATTCCTATTTCATGAAGAAGTCTCCAAGCAATATGTATGTATGAGTTGCTACTCTACTAATTATACACATGATGTGTACCATATATGTTAGTCATTTTTATTTGTAAATCCATAGCAAACAACTCATCAATTCAAGAATGCTAGTAATTATAGTCATAAAGTAAGTATCAATTAGAATGTACCCAGGGAATATTTATTCCTAATTCAATAGTAAGTATTCAGACTAATTACAAATGATCTTTGTTGTCATTCGTAATTGAATTCAAGTTTTTGTTTTCTTGTATAAAAACATGGATATTGTTCGAGTAATGTAGTTAGTAGATTTGCTCTGTCCTACTGTTGACTTTTGCTATTCTCCTGTGGTTATGCCCAGTTAACTAACGATAAACTCCCTCACCCTTCTAAAAATTCCAATCAACTGATCTCATTGTTTAGTTAGGAGTGATCAACAGCAGGAATGTCCTCTTCTTATCAAGAACCGCTATGTTATTCATTTGTTATTTTTAGGTCGTCCATGAGCAATTGCAGCAGTACAAGTAGCATAGGAATTGAAATGGAAAACCACCACAATCTTTTCCCCTCACCTACTTCATTCTCATCTGGTAAGAAGCCTTTCCATTGATTTCAGTTTTCAAAAATTAGACAAGTTGAATCAAACAAGTTATTGAAAGGTTATAATCTTGTGACTTAATAGATAATAGAATTTACTCCCTAAGAGCACTCACTGTAAACATATACCTAACTATATGGCTGGTCAAACGCTCATCAAACTTGCCATGTTTATAAAGATAGATAATAATTGAAACAGCAGATAATGCTGGCAAAAAGACATTCTTTCCTCCAGGCTTCTATAACATACAGCTTTCATGACTGTAAGTCCATTTTTTTTACTTCAAATCAGAGAAAATAATAAAAAAAAGACCTTTTTCCCTTGGATATTTGTCTCTAATTCAATCTGTCCTTATACTGAATATCAACTACATACCAACTGAATGATATTTTATCTTCTAAGGCATAGTTTCATCAACTTCATCATTAGGAAGACAGCATAGACGAAGTGCAGGTGAAATGATATCAGATGCTATGAATATAAGTAAGAGTCATACATTGTAAGATTGAAGTGGACGCCAGTTATTGTGATCGCTTTTGGACAGTCTCTTTTTGATAACAATAACTGACAGATAACATTAAGTTATGGATATAAATATGATTTCTGACCAATTGATATTGATTAAAAAACAGATCTATAAAATATCCATGATCATAATAAACAGTGCCCACGATACCTGTACATCTTTCTGTTTACCTAGTTAGGCAATGCGCTAGGCTTCTAGAATTTGGTGTATGTTATTTTATAGTTGTATTAATACATTATAATTGAAAATATTTGATAATTAGCGCCCACCCCACCTTCAAATTGGAAACGAGGGAAAGTGCTTGGCCAAGGTGGGTTCGGAAAGGTCTACCTCGCTTATGACGCCGACACAGGTCGTGAGTTAGCGGTGAAGCAGGTTCCTGTCCAAACAGATGTTCAAGATTCATCGAAAGTACGTCTCGGTGTTGAATTTTACTTCTTCTCTTTTAATTGTCAAACTGATCAGCGCTTGTTGATATCCCAGTCACCTTCTTTGTTTTCCTTAAATGAGAATTATTGTCTTATCTATCCATATTCTTGTGCCTTCTATTTGTCTAGAATTCTATTCGCTTTTTTACCTAGGAAATAAAAGCCCTGCAGACAGAAATCAATGTGCTCAGACAACTGTCTCATGAGCGCATTGTGCAGTATTACGGCTCTTGCGAAGATTCGAGTACGCTATCGGTCTTCATGGAATTTATGCCTGGGGTAAATTTTCAATTGTATTCATGTACTATTTTGGTTTATGTCTTACTGATTTAGCTTTTTTTCTGTTCAGGGTTCGGTGAAAGATGAGATCAAGTCGTATGGTGCTCTTACTGAACAAGTAACATGTAAATACACGAGACAGGTCCTCGAGGGACTCTGCTACTTGCATTGCTATAACATTTTACATCGAGATATAAAAGGAGCAAATGTTTTGCGAGACGCCTCTGGAAATATTAAACTTGGTGAAGATTTTCTTGTGTTATTTCTGCTAACTTCTTGACTTGTTTGATCAATAGAAATTTAACTCTTCAATTCTGTTTCATATGCACTTTTAACACTATCCTTGTGCTGCCTATGGCCAGCAATCAAAAGTTCAGTCACATTCCAATTGATTCTGTGGCCTTCTGCTGAACACATTGTACCATCGACCCTCAAGGCTTGTTATCTATCAGTATGGATACCCTTATGCCTTGGACAATGGGATTTGTTGGAATATCCTGCTGTAGCTAATATTGTTTTTCTTTTCATTTGAAGGTGATTTTGGAGCAGCCAAACGCTTACACACTATATTAACGGCATCTGGTCAAACTGTCGTCGGTAAGTGGAAATTTTTTATGCTATATTCATCGTTTTTCAGGGAGATATTTAATTGAAACCCTTTTCGAAAATGAATTTTCACAGAAAGACATTTTCACAGACACTTCAAAGACATTTGTAAAAGCCGAGTTTAAAATCTGTTATAAATCCATATAATATTAATCACCCATTCACCTTTGAAAAAAATGATTTTATTAACCAGATGTTATTATTGTACCAGGTACACCATATTGGATGAGTCCAGAAGTTATAGAAGGCAAAGGCTATGGTAGAAGGGCAGACGTTTGGTAAGTATTCTTATTCTTAAGTTGGAAAAGTTTTTTTTGTCTCGTATTATTTTTTGTTGTAAGAAATGATTGTACATTATTGTAGATTTGACTGTAGTATTTCAATTCGTCATTATTATTTAGTCATACACAAACACAGTTAATATACATCATTTATAATGTATTAATATTAATGCCAGGAGTGTAGGCTGCACCGTGGTTGAAATGCTTACCACACGACCACCTTGGTACGAATTCGAGGCCATGGCTGCCCTGTTCAAAATTGCAACTCAACCTACGAGACCTAACTTGCCACCCACAGTTTCCCAGTCATGTCGCGTGAGTTGAATTTTTTATTATTCGGTAATATATCTTTGTATCAGAGGCGTAAAAAGCATGGCGACAGGGTAAGCTGACATTTACATGAGTTGCATACGTACACGCGGACATACAAAAAGATATTATGATATGCCTAGTCAGAGGTGGTTTGGTAATTTTGTATACTCATGGAAATCAGTGGTGAAAAAAGGCAGCACAGTTTATACAGCAAAAAGGAAGAAATTCAGTGAAAGGTTTGAATTTCAGCATAAGTCAGAAAGTCTTGTCGCCGAGATTACGTGACCTTGAAAAAGGTAAACAAATAACCAATAAACGTTTCCATTTTGCAGGATTTCTTGACCATTATTTTCGTTGACAAGGACCAAAGGCCTTATACAGAAGATATCATAACCCACAAGTGGTTTTCGGGGTCCTATTTCTAAGTGAAACATTTCGATTCGGTTACCTATGTGAAGGTTTATTCGTGACAGAAGCTCGGTGCCATGAGCCTGGCTGGAATCCACAGTCTCATAAAACTAGTGGTCGATACCAGTGGACCAAGACTTGCCGACAAGAGGTCCGGGCCATTGCTTTTGCCTCATGGTCTTGTCATTCTTTATGTTACCTCAAGTCAAAATGATAACCAAATTAGAGTACTTTGATGGTATTATCGACCTATCTTCTGTTATTGCAAAGCGAGCTATTCTTGTATCTGTCTCACTTTATTCTTTGGCTCCTGGTCACTCTGCTCACTGCTTGGAATGTGGCTGAATTTCTCAACTCTCCCTGCATGGTGTAATTTGATTTTCTAACTCTGGAAGTTCTTCAGTCAACTATATCTCTGATTCCTGATGATTTACTGCTTTAGGTGATTGTTTTCCAATTTGCACTCATATCCTATCCAACTGATCTGTCCTAATGGGCGAACACCGTGTTACTGTTCCCATTGAAATTCTCTTGAAATCTGGAATCGTAATGTGACGTAATTCAAAATCCATACATTGAACTTGCATCTCAATGAACCAACTCGATTTTTTCCTATTGACCTTCCTTAATTTGGTATTGAGACTTGCTGTTAGCTCTTCCGTCCATGTTATGTTCCATGCTGCCATTTATTTCTTCAGCAACAGATTTGCCTTTGTTCTGTTGTACTAACTGTTGCTTACACGCCTTAAGTTTTAGGTGCTTTCATGCAGCAATACGTATATATATATCGATATATATACCCTTGCATGAAAAACATTTGCGTTTTATTATATCTGTCTGTTATTATGTACTGGTAATGTCCAATAGGTAAGAGTCCTTTGTACGTATTTGGAAACTTTGTAATCAGAGGTCATTACTACAGTATATCAGTGTCTATAATAGAATTACAGTTATTCTCAAAAATATGGTATCTATCAGTCAGATCTTCATCAATTCATGGTCGAAGTTCAAATTAAACTTCAAAGTCATTCGATGTGGTTGCCTGCCGACCAGGAGAGGTTGTCATTCTGTAACATACTGCAAGTTTTTTTGTTCTTAGTAGTTTCATTTTTAATATCCATGAAGAAGTATTTGCGATTCTTAATCCATTTATACCCTGCGCTTTATGAAGTGAACAATCTTGAGTAATTATCTTTTAATTTTTGTAACGAAACAACTAATTTTGTAGAAAAATACTTGCACTATTCCGACTAATTATTTTTATGCAATCGATTTCTATGTTTTAACCTAGAAGGTAGCGGAATGAACACAGTTGTCTTGCAGTTAAGGTATTTTATAGAGACAAATTTGGCTCACCCCAATGAATCGTAAGCTCATAGTTTCGTTTGTGTGTGTTGAACAAGTTATTTGTCATGGAGTCTTCAAACCCTACCGGGGTGTGGTTTCCAAACTTGCATGGTTATGTTGTCATAGTGTAATTGACACTTAAATAATTATGAATTTTATCTGCTGGTGTTTTATTTATAATTCTCATATATATTGAATAGCTCATACTATTACTACTTCAGTTGCCTGATGATGATACCCTGGATGATGCCTTGCCCCTTTATCTATGAACACATTTTATCATGTACATGCTTTTGCAAATTAATTTTTAAGCTCAACCATGTTTTCATGTGGTAATTTTTGTTGTACAAGGGGCATTTCATTTGAGATGGTGTCTTGCAATAGATTTGAAATCTTAAGATAAAGACATTGAAGTTAAAAGGTTTCTCTTAGATGCTGTAGAGATGAATATTAGAGTTTTATGTAATGATTGTTGGAGAGCATATGTTCGAGGGGTTCAGGTTCCTAAAAAATATGGGCTATGTTGTATATTGCCATCCCCTGGTTTGGTAATTGTTTTTATCAAACATGTACTATACTATGGACAGGATATGGCAGTACCATATTCTATGTAACAATGCACTAAGATTGTTGTGCTGTTAGCAAATTTTGAAAACTGTATGTGCTACCGCCACTGTTCTCTCATCAGTGATGTAATATCTAAAGCCATATTTCTTATTTTCTTTATGTAAAGCCTTCAGCAAACTTACTATATCATTCGGTTTCCAACTATTAGAATAGTTGCTAAGTTTTTGGGATCGATCAACTAACATGCTTATGTATACAAGCATTGTGATTCTTTTGTCCCCATTATCTGCATTTTATATCGCTGTTTTTATCGAATAAATCTTATCTATACCTACATTAGTGAGAGATTACCGGAGCAAGAGATAGTTTAACCGCTACATGTCGCTCTGGAGCACTGATGTGAAATCCCTGCCTTTCTAGAAGGGTTTGTGTATACAGTATGTAGCCATTCAGTCCTTGCGAGACCTATGGGTAATATATGGTGAAAAATCAATAATATTGAGTGTTTTTAGTTCCACTGTTAATTAGCATGTATTCTGTTCTATGTAATTAAAAGGATCCTTCTCTGGACTGTCTTCCGTTAGGTAAGTTTGCTTTGTGCGATTGGTACTTGGTTTGCGCTTTGGTGCGCCCACATATATTTCAATAGAATAGTAAACACTCTGCACCAATTTAACTCAGGCTACTTCCCAGAGCGTTCAACGTTCCATAGTGTATTCAGCCGCCTTTACGTCATACTTTTTCTTTGATGTTTAATATTGCAAGGCCTTTTGAAAAACCGTATAAAAGTCTGCCGCGGCTTCTTGATTGTTTTTAGAAATTTTCATTGGTCTACATATGGTGCGTTTAATCGCCAACTTAATCTGAGAAATTCGGAAGCAATTCAGATCGCAAACGAGTGAAAGGTTTTAAACTGCGCAAGCGGTGTGAAAAACGTCAACGGACTGTCATATGCCAGTTTAATATGCGTCACTACGTTCTGCCGCTATATATATATATATATATGAAGAGGGTTGAAATAGCAACTCGATGTGGGACAGCCGCGCATTTGATCTTCAGTATGTTCCAAAAAATGTCCTCCTACACGATTTGCTATAGCGCGGTTTGAAATCAATTGTAGATACGTTCTCGACTGTATATGTTCTACCATAATGGCATTCTACAGTCAGTGGCGTACCATAAGGTATGACGTGTGCCCTGGAAGCCATTGACACTAACTTTCTGTTTAAGTCGGGCAAGTCCTCACAAAGCATGAAAGCTGAATGTGCTGATAGCTATATAAATGTAGACTGCTTCCAAAATAGTCTTGAAATCAGTTGCCAAATATTATCCTGCAATTATGGAAAACTTGTATTGCAAATGCCACCTTGATCCAAATCGCGCGCAGTCGACGTCCAGAAGACATTTCTGTTCTTTTTTCTGTTTGAAATACTGTTGACATTTGATGAAAGCAATTGGTTTAAGTTTATCGGTTGATTGCAATTGCTTCCCACGTTAGGGATCTAATTTAACGTGGCAATTAAAAAACGGTTCTAGCAGCTAGATTCATATTATTCCTCTTCGGTATTGGTTCGTTTATTAAGTAGACACATTTTAAGGAGGCTTAGTAGTAAATGACTCAGGGTGAGTACGAAGTGTTTTGTGTCTTAATTGTTGTTATCTTATTTGCCTATTGCTGTAGTCGTTATAGTATTATGCAGCTATGTAGTTGCTACGGGTAAAATGGTAACTAAGGGCCCTTGAATACGTCGCCTTCTTCTTACCATGTTAGCTATTAGGCTACGAGTGCTTTACTTATTCTTACGAGCTATTACTGATAAATATAGTTGTAAATAGTGTTGTGTGCTGTTTGGCTCTATTTATATCTGTATTGCTTGAATCTTTATTGAATAAGCTTTTTCAGGTTACTGCCCACTATTGCCCTTCCTTTAGCAAAGAAGCTCTCATAGGTATTCAGTGTGCATTCGGATTCTTAGTTTTGCCAATAAATAGGATTTCATCTCATCACGACTTAGAGGGAGGTCGGACCCTGGTTTTCCTTCATCCATGAATTATTCTAGAATGTGTTTGAACCTATGTGATATATTCCGTAAAAAAAACGTTGTGAAAGAAGTTTTGCGCTGAATACATAGATAGATAATAACAGAGCGACCCGACCTTGCGGGTGAACGTTCATCGGAAAAGTTCTTCAAAGATTTCCTAATTCTTATTTTGGGAAACATGCATTGTCTCCATTTTCAAGGTCAAGAACGTTTTTTCAGTATTTCTACGCTAAATAGATTATTATGAAATTATCGTTATGATATGATATAATCTTTTTTCCCTCTTGAAAAAAAAATCAGAAGCTGCAATTACGCTACCTGTACGATACAGTCGGAGTTCTTGATTGTAGTTCTCGCCCGCAGCGCCGATTAATATATCTAGTGCCGATCGGTCGGATTTGGAATGGTTCTTTAGTCGGCATGCAAGCAAGAAAATTAGGCAGGTCACATGTAGTTGTGTCGAGGTATATGGAAAAGTATGATCGCGCTGAGCAATATATCAGAAGTTCGTTTCTTTGCATGTGTTCATGGCGGTTTTACTGATGATTTTTGGTTCATTTTTATGTCGGTAAGTTCAGTAAAACACCAATAAGAGTTATTCAGTAGGATCAGTATTTTTCCAGAGCATTAGTTATCATGTCAATTACTCTCTTTTGACTCCCGTTCTCCCATATCACTGGGACTGACAAGGCTTCGCCTGTTTTACTTAGTTAGTATTCCGCTGTTGTTTGATATTTCTCATTTTTTTCATATATAGTTCTTGCTTATATGATTGTACAATGCGTATCTTTATATATTTACACATCTTATATATACAGCTTATTTAGAGATTTTAGTTTATAGGTTTTTATTTAGAGTTACCCTCCGGAGAGGGGGAAAAATGCTTTCTTTAATATAGCACATCCACTGGGAGTGGTTTCTCCATGGACGTTAAAGAACATTTAGATTAATATATGACTCCCTGATCCATCTATAGATTCTATATTAAGACAAATCATGTCATTAGTTATTTTTAGTTGTAATTCAAGGTAGTGTTGGTAATGGACATCACCTATAACAATGACAGCGATAGTTATCACTGTCACGATAGGTTTTACTGTCAAAATATTACCTGCTTATATTTAGCGATAGTCATCTCAAAATGGTCCATATGATACAGTCTCTGGCGGTCGCCTGCAATTACTTGTCAGATTTGCATTGTCCCTGGACAATGGCACCGGATTATTGCAAAACCGCATAGTGCTTGATGACGGCGCCTAAATTAAGCGAAACTATCCGATTTTGTCCGATTGTAATCTGATCACCTTGGATAGGTTCCTTAGCAAAAAAATTTGAAGTCGGTAAAAGTTTGAATGGCGTGTAATTTTTCAGCACATTACGATTCTGCTATTTTCGTCACCATTCCGTTAGCATTATTACGTACGCGGAGAGCCACGATTATCGTTAAAACGTGGAAGTATTTAAACTTACTTGACTCAAAATATAAGTCCTATTTTTGATGAAAAAGAGCAGTAATGCGATGATCTAAAATATTTAGCATTATATGCCAGCCTTAGAAAGCTCCCATTGTATGGAGGTATACATAAATCTTAGCGTAGATGGCTTAGCTGTATTAGTGTGACAGGTTGCGCTACTCTTAGTACAGGTTGAATTTTGTCGTATTATGACCGTCTTTATAATGTATGGAAAGTTGGTGTAAAGTTTTACATTTTCAAAATCTGTGACGTTAGCTCGGTTCTAGATCTTAAATTAAAAAGGTCGTGAGGTTAAGGCAATATCTCTCTACCGACTAGGGTGTTAGAAAAATACTCATAATATTAATTTTTACTTCATCATGAATTAACTATAGTAAGTATTGATCTTGTCCCAGATGAAATGAATTTTGACTGTACAGTATATCGTAATAATAAAATTTAACAAAGAACTTAAAATTGAGATTTATCGTATGTAGCACACCAAAACCCATAGTAATATCGATTGTCTTTTGGTATTGTCAACATTGGGAACATTAAAATTCCGATTTCAACAGTACCTAGAACAACTACTGTACAATGTGAATGTACTGTAGTTGCAGAAACTCCGATGGCATCAGATTTACCCACATTTTGGCACATGACGTAAAGCAGTTTATTAAATTCCTTTTTAGTTGTGACTTTATGTTTATATTTTGTGCAATTCTGCGGCAAGCTGTTTCTGGTCTTGCAGATTAAAAATACTTCACGCCTTGACGTGGTGTAAGCCGGAAGTTTTACTGCGATTACATAAATAGTGGCTGAACCCACTTGCGCGGAAGATGTTTAGTATATGCAGCACTAGTATATACAACCATCAATTTGCTTATTTGATAAACTTGTTAAAGTCGACCAGCGAAGTGTTTAACGTGAAAATATCGATATGTTTATCGTTAATGCACGTCTCGTCAATTTAATTCAAATTAATTTTAAATTCAATATTTGTTCAAGTTTTTATGCAAGTTTTACCTCTTAAAAGAAGTGGATTGATTGGGTTCGTGGAAACTCCCTCTCAGCTTAAAATTGGTCCAGCAAGACGCAAGTTATCAGCTACCTTCTCTCATTACGCCATTATTATGTAATTTCAGAGTCTGGCTGAATATACTCTGGTTATTCAATAGCTGATTCATCAAATAAAGTTATAACTACATCACAGACTTGTATTGTAATTGTGGAATATTTAAACTTACGAAAGTAAGAAATATGGTGGTGTAATATAGCTTGTAATGTGATGTAAAGTTTTTGGAACTTGCACGCTACATCAATACTTTCGTATCAAATCTCATACAGGATTTTTTTCATATCGTCTGCAAAAGTCTGTCCTATCCAACGCAGTATATAAATGCTCCTTGATGAAAACTCATATCGTCAATTTGCTAGTTGCCTCACAGTAAACCTGCGAGGGTCATACAGTAAAACGTGAGGGTCACGTTCGCTAGTAGTCATCGCGCATAATTGAAATATATTCAGGGAATTGAATAAAATTGGAGTGGGGAATGGGTAATGATTTCACTTCTTCATTATGCCACTACAAAAAAATCCCGTCCGGGTACAAGTCGCCGTATAGTAGTGGTAGTATGAGATACTGCGATAGTAGAATACTTATCCTGGGTAAACTAGGTGATTAAGACCAGCAGTTGATATATGTCACTTAGCGTGATGCAATCCCTTTATCTTATCGGTCGAAAAATAAGCGTTTACTCACAGATGAAAAGATAACGGTTTTACTCCTTACGCCGACCATGTTGAGATGTATTATTGTTTAGCTGTAAATAAACTCAGCATTTGAGGAACTTTATACATAGTTATACATAATCGTGATGCTTTATTAAAGGTCCATCGTGAGGCGCTTATCCTGGAAAATATGTTGAAGGTTAAGATTTTCATCGGTTGTCAGTTCGTACAGTTCTATCATTCAATATTACTACTGTAAAGTTGGGTCTGTCATATTACATAGCATTATACAATGCAGTTTTAATTCGTTCGATAATACTATAATTAGTGGTAATAATATTTATTTCATGCAGTATTTATGCGGTAATAAGTATGTTTGTCCGAAAAAACATTTAAAGTTCGTCGTCATTATTAGCACACCTAGAGATAACATAGGTTCTTCAGGGGATTGGTATTGTGGCGTGATCGATTTGTTCTATTTACATTTCCTGTATATATATCCCCTCTCTCCCTAGAATCAGCAGAAAACCAGGTTTGCTACTGTCCGTAAGGCCATATGTCTATATAAGTAATATAAATGTTACAATTATACTCTTGGTAGAACACGTGCATATAAAGGGTAGGGAACACCTAAATCAGACTTTCGGTATATTCTGTCCATACACTTGAGTCTTAAACAAGTGAATACTGGCGCCCTTTTACTAACAAGGCAAGATTTCTAACCACATATTGTACATTCTTTAGACGTCTAACATAAGGTTTGTTGTTAGATACCATGTTTTTCGAGTACCTTGTTAACGATGTACCTAAGAGAAAATGTTATTCCGATGAAACTAGCACGTCATATCGCTATAGCATATCGACTTGCAGACCCATATCCAGCCCTCGATAGGACCCCTCAGGATAATGCGGAATATGTTTTAACAGATATCTAGGTCACATAGGGTCAGTTATTGTGTTTATTATATATGTATTATGGTAAATAAATAATATTGTATAAATCGGAACTGCTCTGAGCGAGGTATTCAGTCATATTATTTTCCCGAAATCAGGACTATCCCACCTTCCCCAAACGATGGATATTTATTTTCAATGAATTTCAAGCTATGACTTTATAAATCGTTGTATAATAACCACCTCAAGATGAAGAATACCTTCCGGTAAAGTATCTCACTGTTGACTTAAGCCCTCGAGTCGCATGCATTGATTTACGAGGTGAAGATTGGTTTATATGTTTCTCTATTACTTTTATATAGGATGCTATCGATAGTAATCCATCTCTGACTCCTCATAAGCTTACATAAATAGTCATTTCGGTATCGATTTGAAATTCGTTTTATTGTATCATATTAACACTTAACTGTGGAGTTGATATAAGCTCAGTACTCGAGTAGGAGACTGTTTTCCTTGAAGGTTCTTTCATGCTGCTCAACTGACGAACCCACGATGGCGCGAGGCGCTAGTGTGGAATGCTTATTTATAAATCCCCAGTTATATTATACAATATATGAAGTAATGGTTGTTTTTTCAAAGGGGACTATTACATGTCTGTTGGAATTTATATTTATTGAGGTATATTGAAGTAAGAAAATGTTGACGTCCTCTAGCACCGATGATTTCTGCCCCTGTGGGAATTGTTTGAAAAATAAATAATACTCATTTGATATTTCACGAAATTCTGCCATCCCAATATCCTTGTTGTCCCATGCATCCAGGACTTTTTAGCACCCTGAAAATCAGTATTGTAGAAAGGTGTTAACGACTTCTTTGTTTGTGATTGTACTGACCCGCATTCCCGTATACCAGTCTTTGAAATTTGTCTTTTATTGCCTCTTTTATTCTTCCTAAACAGTACAATGTGTAATTCGCGTTCTCACTTAAAACAATAAACCGACCCGTTGTGCGATCATCGAAGTGCGGATGCCACGATTCCGAACGTCACTTTAACGACGACCGCTTCTGATTGGAAGCGAGAATGACGTCATATGAAATCTGACTACAGTATCGACGATTTGCTCATATTTTCTTCGAAAGAATCTTCGTAGCCAAAGGCTCTCTGATTTAGTATTAGTGTACTTGGATTGACCCTAGTGGATTTAGTGACCTCATACAGTGCTAGAAACAATCATTGGTTTTATCGTAGCTACCACTGGACAGCCAACCGTTCCGCAAAAGGACAATCAGTTCCCAAAGGACCCTCTCTGTAGGGATTTCCAATGATAGATGGCATGATAGACTCGCATTCTATACGTTCGCGTTCCTCTCCGTCAGTCATCGCGCATAATCCAGTACGACTTGAGGTTTCCGGAGGCGAAATTTGGCGTCCTGCGAAGCAACGAAGGTGTACAATCACCATTCAACATACTAAATTACCAGCTTACCATTCCGAACGGAATAGGAACCGAAATGTAGCGAGTAGCAAGTCTAGAAAGACTCAAAAGATGTGGATAACTAACAACGACACGTCAGTTCTATATTTACCGCTACGTGGATTAACTGTGAACCCAGGGGACAGTAGTACAAATTTTCTGCAGAAGCCATTATCAGAACACGGTGACTTTTCAGGTTGCAGCCGTCTTGGTCAGCAGGATTCTGACAAGGGAGACCTGGAAAAAATGGACCGAAGCGGAAATGGTCCGTGTGCGGCAGGAGACTTACGAAACAACGATCATTCGTCTAGAAGGCGAATGCGTTACGACAGTTCAATTTGCGAACGGCTGTTAAACGAGGGAAACAATAATAGTTTGGTTTCCTTAGCTGACAATCTTCCAGAAAGTCAAACAAACGCTACTACTACTAGTTCAGATTTACAAGTACCACGAATCCGGAAGTCAGAAAGATGCACCTATAATCCAAATTCTACTATGGACAGTACAGCGAATGCTGTGACAGTACAACAAAGATTTTGTGGAAAAAGTGGTTGCACAAATTCGGAGTGTAGGACGTACTGCAACTGTACGTCACATTTTCGTAAAAGTTCCAGGTTTCTGATGCATTTTAGGAAAGTTCAGCAAGTTCAAAGTTCATTAAAAGGACAAAAACCAACGTCCGAAAAGACGGTTTGTGCACAACAATTTCGAAGCGTTTACGTTGAACATTATGTAAATGAATTATCCAATCCTTGTACGCATCGAAGTAAGCAAAACAATGGATATCATCATGACCATGTGAAGAACTGTGAGGCATTTGACCACGTTAAGACAAGTCGGTCCAGGAAACATTCAGAAAGTGAATTTTCCCTCTTTTCTCTATTCTCATGGATTACGTTTCATCTTATACGTCTATTGGGATTCGAAACTTCTTCAAGAAGGAAGCATTCTCAATATAAAGGCAGTAGATTGTTATCGACGTTAGCCATATTCGTTTTCTGGGCCCTGATCGCCATTCCTGGACACTCGAAACGGTATGTTTTTTTAAAGTTATATTTCTTATTTTGCGTTGATTGTAGAGTTTTATGTTGCTTCCAAACAGTGAGACAGATTGCAAAATCAGTTTCTCCGTTTTCCAATTTTCTCCCGGTTTGGGAAGTAACGGGATCCTGGAAGATTACAGATTGGGGATATTAGCTTGGTAGAAATTTATTCCTGACATGTTCTTTTTGGTCACGTATACCTACTGGGTAATTTGTAATTCGAACCCTTAGGCCGGTTAGGCTTCCAATGACCAAGATGGAGAGGATTAGTGCTGGGGTTCAAATTATCAACATAAGCTACGTCACTACCTGTATACTATAATGCAATATTGCGGATGGTGGTGTTTATGCAAGATTGGTGATTATGCAAGATTAGAAAACAATTCATTACACCAAAGTAGAATACGTAAGTTGTCCGTTCTCTGACTCAGCTCNAGTGCTGGGGTTCAAATTATCAACATAAGCTACGTCACTACCTGTATACTGCTATACAGGTAAAACTTCAAATTTTCACTTTCCTGGGTAATGTCACTACCTTACCCCAGAGAGAATAGTTCCTTTGTGTCGTTGGTGTTTATGCAAGATTAGAAAACAATTCATTACACCAAAGTAGAACACGTAAGTTGTCCGTTCTCTGACTCAGCTCGACATTAACAAATTACATGTTAATTCCTTATAATTCCTACTTCATCCCTAATTACGGTATTGTTATTTGAGAAACACACACGATACTATACACACAACGTAGTGTTCTGGGTGGCAAGCTTGCAAATTTCCCAGTTGACCTTATACAGAAAATTTTTCTGTTTCAATATATCTTCTTAAATTAATGAATGAACGTTTGTTTCCTGATATTTTTTAGTTCCTGTAAACGTACTTTCGCCTTTAAACGACAACCCATTGCCACTGTTAGTTTGCCAGGCCGAGGTTTCCATGTAGAAAATCAATCATCCTGCTAGTGGGTCCGGCTTTAAAATATGACATTCAGTTTTGCTAAGTAAATATAAGGCCATTTCTTATATAGGGCTAAACCTAATTGGAATTTTTCGAGTCTGCCCATGGCTATGTCTTGTTTTCATGTCACAGAGGTTCCGTATAATCTTTTTGCAATCTTTAGAAGTACCGATCCTATAAAGAATTTTTTTTCCCATGAAAACTCTTCGCTTTCCGATTCAGTAATTCTATCTGCGTTCTAACCTTTTCAATCCGTTCGAATTTCTGATTTAACACCCTATTCAATATCCTTGATTTTGATAGCGTGACAAACTATTTGATAGTGATACCGCGTAGGGTCTGCGTGTTGCACGGTTGTTTCATTGAGGGACTCACTGTATTAAATATATACATTCACTAATCCTTACCAAACTTTGAACTCAAACGTCAAAACTCTATTTATATCGGATACATTATCGGGACTCGGGACTGTGCGAGATGTATTTGTTTTTCCTTTGGTTGTTGCCCCAGCATATTCGTGGTAAATATGTGTCAGCCATCTCCGATATCCGGTTTTTCCCAAGTTATTTCAAAGGAAGTAGAGCTATGATAGTTGTTAAGTCTTTCTTATATGTGAAGTAGATTACAATAACCGAGGGGACTCCAATATCTGAATGAAGGTCGCATATGTCTTGAAATTTTGAAATTGAGCCACGTTGTTCGGCATTCTTAGATATTGTAATCCATGAGTTGCGTAATTTATTGATTATTGGGTAACAAATGTTCTCTCCATGGTATGAGGACGAAAAGTTCAGGGACTCCTGGAATACACCAGGATATGTCATAGCTGATATATTTTCAAGATTATCGCGTTTACTTTTTTATTTGACTTGAATAGTCATGATTTCGTATGTAACACCAACCTCTCTAGTGTACATTAATTATTGATATAGTTTATGACGAATGCACTCATGAAGTTGAGCATTAAGAATTTATAAGTATCTATAAAATATCGTCAATATCTGATGTATACAATTCTTGCGGAAAGTAGGCAAAACTTGCCCAAAAGATCCGCTATTGTAGCTGAAAATTGTATTGTAACGAAGCTAGCGTTGTATGTAACCAAAATTTGAAGTAATATTAATAACAAGAATGCAGTCTCACACCCGTTATATATTACAACAGGAAGTTATTATTTAGATGTAATGGCCCCCTTTCGCACTGGTGATAGATGACAACTTGTGTATGATTTTCATATGTATCTATTTATTCCTCATGGGTATATGGGTTAATCGGAATAGTTTGGTTGTTATTCAATTAACTTCTGCTACCGGTTGTCGTTAAAAGAGCATTTTTTTATCTTGCTTCTTGCAACGAAAAAAGGACTTTCGGCCCTCGGGTGTTTACTTTCAAATTCCACCGCAGAATGTTTATGTGTAAGCCGCACAAATATGAATTTAATTCCCTTCCGAAATTTTCTTTCGCAAAACACCGTTACTCATTAACCGATATCGTGACGCAACTTCTATCCGTACTGAAGTACCAACTAAGTACACCACACTGTAGCAATTACCGTTCGGGGCGTATTAGCTCTCTTATCCTAACGGAGAATATTAGTCTTGAGTCAATTATAAAATGCTGAACAATTTGCAAAATTCATTTATCCGGTCGCTTAGCTGTAGTCTATCTGCATGGATATTTTCAGTCGCTAAGGGCTCAGAAGTCGATTATGAAATGAAATAAGAACCAATGAAATAAGAACCCAAGTTCCATGGGGGGCAATCCGACCGCCATCTAAATAATTTTGCATCGCCCTCAAGCCTAAATATTAAAATTTCTTTGTATTGTAAACAACTGCCGACTTCCCGTTTTCGACATGTGTGACCACCACTGCATAAAATGTGAGGCCAGCCCAAAAGAACGCGGTACTGACACGCTGATGGCTGTTTACGATAAATAGAAAAAGTCGAATTTTTAACACACCTCATATGACACTGGTTTCAACTCTAGTTTACTGATAAAATTATTCACACGTGAAAACTGAATATAGGATAATACCGTTGCACTTTTTAATTTTCAAAAGTTAGAATTTTTGGCCCAAACATCTGAAAGAACGACAGACAACTCAAACTCTTTTGATAGAAATTCTAGTTCTAATAGCAGTCGTGTTCAAAATGATGACCAACTCTGGCGCTACGAACGTGACCTCTATGACATATGTAATCAAAATCTCTTAACAACAACAGAGCNAACTTGTGTATGATTTTCATATGTATCTATTTATTCCTCATGGGTATATGGGTTAATCGGAATAGTTTGGTTGTTATTCAATTAACTTCTGCTACCGGTTGTCGTTAAAAGAGCATTTTTTTATCTTGATTCTTGCAACGAAAAAAGGACTTTCGGCCCTCGGGTGTTTACTTTCAAATTCCACCGCAGAATGTTTATGTGTAAGCCGCACAAATATGAATTTAATTCCCTTCCGAAATTTTCTTTCGCAAAACACCGTTACTCATTAACCGATATCGTGACGCAACTTCTATCCGTACTGAAGTACCAACTAAGTACACCACACTGTAGCAATTACCGTTCGGGGCGTATTAGCTCTCTTATCATAACGGAGAATATTAGTCTTGAGTCTTGAGTCTTGAGTCTTGAGTCTTGAGTCAATTATAAAATGCTGAACAATTTGCAAAATTCATTTATCCGGTCGCTTAGCTGTAGTCTATCTGCATGGATATTTTCAGTCGCTAAGGGCTCAGAAGTCGATTATGAAATGAAATAAGAACCAATGAAATAAGAACCCAAGTTCCATGGGGGGCAATCCGACCGCCATCTAAATAATTTTGCATCGCCCTCAAGCCTAAATATTAAAATTTCTTTGTATTGTAAACAACTGCCGACTTCCCGTTTTCGACATGTGTGACCACCACTGCATAAAATGTGAGGCCAGCCCAAAAGAACGCGGTACTGACACGCTGATGGCTGTTTACGATAAATAGAAAAAGTCGAATTTTTAACACACCTCATATGACACTGGTTTCAACTCTAGTTTACTGATAAAATTATTCACACGTGAAAACTGAATATAGGATAATACCGTTGCACTTTTTAATTTTCAAAAGTTAGAATTTTTGGCCCAAACATCTGAAAGAACGACAGACAACTCAAACTCATTTGATAGAAATTCTAGTTCTAATAGCAGTCGTGTTCAAAATGATGACCAACTCTGGCGCTACGAACGTGACCTCTATGACATATGTAATCAAAATCTCTTAACAACAACAGAGCTTAATGCTCTTCCCTCTACATATAATTATAAGGTCGTGTTTACGTTTGTAAAAAGTCTTCTTTCATCTACCGATGCCACTTGACCAATGTTACAAAGCAACGGTCAATTGACTACGTCATTTGCGCAAAGATTAAAGTGACCACTTATGTTTATGTTCTTTGTTTGTACACTGACCGACGATGAACCGAGAGCAAACCGCTGCTCTTTTCGATCCCCGTGTATACGATGCGCGACATTTTTTTTATTATACTATGATTCAGGTCTAGGAAATCCAATCTTTAAGTAGCACCGTCCCTACACGTGTGCCGAAATTTACACCCGAAATCACCACAAATGGTACTGCATTAGTCTGAAGCAATATTAGTATGAACCATGTGCGTATTCCTTTTCATATTTTTAAGTGAAATGTGTAATAATAGAGGAAAAATGAGAATATTGTGGAGTTCACTTACATCAGTTTTATTCTAAGTATTTGCTGCCTCTCGTACAAAAATTGAGAAGCAATTATGTGATGTCATTATTACTTGACCAATTTCAGTAACTCTAGTACATCGACAATCATAGACCGCATAGAATTTCGTATCCTCCCACGCCTGACTCTAATATTTTCGATCTAGGACCACCGCATTTGGGTGTAAATCACACTCTATGTCGCTTTGTATGTAGTTCATGATGCTATCATTGCTATTAAATCTTATTTCTGGCGACTGGTAATGTCAAAGTGACACACGTTTAATTTTTCTTGAAATGTCGAAACCATAAGTAATATTTGCCTATCCCTTCTCCCACAATGTGACGTCTCCTTGGATGTAAATTGTCGTGAGTAATCTTTTAGTACGGGTTTATATAAGTGTAAATACGTAGTTAATTTTACTAAAATAGAACGCGCTCAGAGTCATGGTAAGCAGCAACATGGTATTCTGCCTTGTAAGTCGCTGATGCTAATTCCGTCCCAACGTACATAAAGGTGTTTCCCATGTATTTAGCAATAGATAGTAATATCCAGTGGTAGATTGTTGTGTATATGCGACACCCTCCTTTATTGACGAACAACGTTTGCGTGCGAACGGCGGCGTAAAAGCGACTGAGATTATATTGAATGTCTTGATAATTGGTCACTTAGCGGGTAATTGTCATATTTATTTGGAAACTGAACGATTTCAACCTTATTTCTTGATGTTAGTATTATTGTATTGGATTCCCGTCCGCTTATCACCACGGCCTACTTGATTTTTTGCTATTCTGGGATGCAGCTGGACCTCCGTGCCTAATTTGGTATGGATCCGTTGAGAAATTGTGACGTTGTTTAAATACAAGCTTTTGTGCTAATTTTATAGATTGCACAGCATTCACACAATAGCTCTCACCATAGTGTATTGGGCAGTGCATTGATCCCATTTTCACCCTGCTAGCATGCATTTTACCCTTATGGCCTGGTTCGATTGGGAAGAATTCGAGAATTGCGTATGTAGATAGAGATAATGTTGCGGTGAACTGTAATTATGTAATACATATATCGTCAGCCGTTTCTCCTACTATGTTAAAACTGGTAAAAATATTCAATATCAATTCGCAGAATTCGTTTCATAGCTTTATATATAGCGCAGTTTGTTGTAGCGCGCTAGCCGCTACATGACCAGTAAGCGCACCTGACTACCGCACTATTGTGTAAACAGATTGTCGAAAAACACGAAAGAGAAATTTCGTCGAAGATAATATCATCGATCGCTGTTTTTTTTACGGAGTTATTAACAAGCAGCATCGCGCATTTCGGCTCTTCTCTACGATAGCTAAATGATATAGTTATTAAAACCGCAAAAACATTGGAAATTATCGTATCATGCTTTTGGTTTTTACTGGAACGAATTTTCTGTAGAGTTTGTTATAGTTTTTGTAATCGGCTGTTGACGCTATCGCTCCCCAATCTACCCGTTAGAAGTGTGCTGGACTGGGAGCTGTGGGGGGTTCACTTGCTAGATTTTAGGCTATTGTAATAAAGATGGAAGGGCCTTCTGAAGGTTCTTCGTAATATGAATATTATCGTGTTACAAATTCGTGTCTCCTTGGAATTCAAACACTTGGAAGTTTGCTCCATAGCGTTACCATGCGGTCGATCCATCCATAAACTACTACCCTCGTTTGAAAGTTTATTAGTTTCACTCCTACAAAGTTTGTAATATTTATATCCATATATAAATCATATAGCAATAGATGAATTTGTTTGGATTTTAAGATTTCTGTTCCTTTTTACGAAATTTCGCTTTACACCCTAGTATAGTAATCTCTAGTCACACATACATCACACATTGCTAACAGAGTCCCGTGGAAGTGTCAATTAGAATGATTTGATATCCTGTAACACAGACTTCGATAGTAGTCGTGACTCTATATACAATTTCAATCTGTATGACATTGCTTTCTTTCTAAAACAAATCGCTCCTATTTAGCTTCCGGCTTTTTATATATGTATTATGTAGTTGTGTGTAATCTGCACCCACGCCGCTCAGTGTTTCCGAACTTTAGCTGAATCGTATTTAGAAGAGGGAAGTTCAAACTTCACGACTTGAAAAGCTCACGACTCGTAATGGGTATTAAAATTTTTGTTTGAAATGCATGAAGATTTTCGTGTTTTGGAAATAAGATCGAGTCGAAGATATAGCGATCACGTTATTGCTGTCACTGTCACTACCTTTTTAAAACAAAATATCATCAATTCAGTATATATCTCGCACGCTAGTTTCTGTATTTGTGTCATTTATAGGCATTTTAAAACACACAATATAAAATATTTCTATATTTCTGGAAAACTTACGATTACTGCACTTTCTCAATATTTTGGCCTCAGTATTTTATTAATATAAATAAACATATTGTCTGAAATATTATATTATCTTGCATATACATTCCTCCTTCCGGGAAGTGGTAAATTTGGTTCTACTTTGCAAGTGCTAAATTCAGGGAAGGGACTTTCTACGTTTGGTGACTTCATAATCGATAAAGGAATTTCCCAGGCAAAGCTAACTGCTATGACCTCCTGTCTAATTAAAACTTTCTTTAAACAATGACTAGAGTTATATTGCGTCTCTTGCAATAACTAAGATGACTACCAGTAACTGTGTACATTGTACCCTCTCTTAATGAAAGACGATATGTTGTCATGTAGAGCCTGACAATGAACACAATTTTCATCAATGTCATTTATTTATTATTATAGTGAATTCGATATTATTTTCAATAAGAAATATTTTGTTCTTAGTGTGCTCGGTAGCTCGTTACTCTTCAACCCAGACGATTTCTGTGGAAGAGGGAGGCTTCTATCTCGCACACAGCAGGAAATCTGCAGGAATTATTCCGATCTTGTCAAATACGTAAGTTTCATGAAAACCGTTGCTGTGTTTCAAAAATACATTGCGTTTATAGTCTGCTTATTTCATTAGGTTGAAGAAGGAGTTCGTCTGGGATCGAAGCGATGCCAAAACGAGTTTCAGTATAATCGATGGAATTGCTCGCATACACCCAAATCATACTACGGTCGTTTGTTGACACAAGGTAATAGACAAGACTATAGCATGAGATTCTTATTTATTTGAAATGTTGTAGCTTCAGCAGAGGCGGGCTAGCCATGCAAACTTTTAGGCAATGTCTAGTGGGCTGGGTAAACACGTATGGGTAAAAAAGGGTCGCTTGTCTGCATGAAAAATTCTGTCTTGAATTCTTTTATGAATATTGAGCCTACCTAGAAGGTGAACGATGCCCGGACTGGCTTAACGACCCAGTCCTCCTCAGCCAACACTGTAATATGTACTTTCTTAATAAGCTATCAGATGCAGCCATGTCAAAGCGACGTGTGTAGTCCGTTATCGTTAGGAATCTGCTTGTAACAATTTGAAGGCGGTGATTTCAAACATTTCCTTTTTCTTTTTTTTAAATCTTCCGATCATAAACAAATATAATTCGTAAACAATTAGAAGAGGGAGATTAGAGTTGCACCATTCTCCCTATGTGAATTTAACATTGTTCACGTCGTTGCGTAAACCATTAACACCACAGAACAGGTTAAGTGGGAGCGTTTTCTCACAAATGGAGAATCTTATTAGTGTATGTATGTAGTATTAGTGAATTCGGTGCTGCTAAACGACCACTTTTTTCACAACGGCAAAACTTGTAAACAATCGATGAAACATAGATAGAAAACCCACGGACGCTGGCCAAACATGCTTAAAATAGTCTGGTGACCGCACGATAATCTTTGCAGTCGAATTTTAGACTTGAAATACTAAGAATGCCATCGTGATTTAATCAGACTTATGTTAACTCGTATACCCATGTCCCAGTAACGAGCTGCGGTTTTACTTTCTGGCAACTTATTTTACCTTGTCCGGGAAATGTCGCAGTACATGTAGTGAGGAAATGTATACTCCAAGCGACTAGCGTTTCCGTTACCACATTCCTGTAGAGAAAATCTGCATAGGTTAAGGTTCATTTGCCGATCGAATGATTACCTTATTAATTTATTGATTTAATATTTATGCAGCGAATAGCTCTTTCTTTAAGCCCGGAAAGCTCTGCCGTAGCAAGGATTTCTTGCACTCAGGGTAGAACCTGAATTTGGCGCCCACATATAATTCAATGCAACAACTGTTGCACAAACTATCACGAAGCAACTATGTAGTGTCTCTGCAACACAAAATTTTTTGTAAGCAATCTCTATTTCCTTTTTCACGACATAATTAATGGTGAAGCAACCAAACCTCAAATGCTATTTTGGAGCCCCCTGTGCTTCGACGCCGATAGAAACTTCACCCTCCTCCCCTGGCCCCGACCTTGACAACTATGTGATTAGCGTACATGGAAATAAACGTATCACATTTCCACACATACCTCACAAGCGATGCTTAAGTTAGTTCCACATGTAAAGTCATAATTTCTAATAGACAGCATTCAGAATCAGAACTAGAATAGCACAATAAATTTGGCAAACGGAAAATTATCTTTATTGACATCTAGCGGATAGGAGTTAATGCAAATAAGTTTGGTTTCAACCCTTTGGATGTATTTTCGCTTACGTAAGACAATTCTAAAACTATTCCCAGTAGAAATGAATTTCCAATAACCAGATTTTTAAAAGAACTTAGTTTATTTTATTATATATTTTGATCATAATCACTTAATGGTGATGAATTCATTCCGGTTGAAAGGTCGTATCATGATAACGAATGGCCCTGATTGACCTTCTCATCTGAATGATAGTTTCTAGTTTATATTGTTACCCGCGAAAAGTGATCACGTTCAAATTGAACATCAAAGCAAAACTGATCATCAAACATCACAAATATGCTATAACTGCGAGGTAACATAATTTTTTCTATCTTCTGCTTAGTTATACTAAATCAAAGGTATATATTAAAAGGAATATATTATTGGCTATCCCATAATTAAAACTGAGTAGTTTCCTGCCCCCGTAGTAGCGTCACAGCACGGTGCTGGGGAGTTGTTTAACCATGTAAAATTCCAAATATAATGAATGAATGCAAGACATAGATATAAATCAATGGTAATAATGGGATACTGTCTCCCTCAACCTACTCTTAACTTTTGGAAATAATATACTAATCATACATAATACCGTATTGTTAGCCACTTCACTGTTGTATTTAAATTGCAATAGCTTTGTGTCATATCACTGTCATCTTTAGCCACCAAATTCATTATGGTTTCCTCTCTGCCACCCTTATTTTTTTTGTGCGTGCCTCGCATATCGCATCAAGATCTTGATTTTTCTCAATAAATTCGGTTTGCATGACCGTTCAGTGATTAAATATGGATCATTTGTGGCAATTATGATTCATGAAAGTTCCGAGACAGCCGAGGGTTAAGAAAACCGTAATAATAAACTTAAACGGTAGACCAGACAGTACATAAACATTCGCCGTCCGAAATCGGCTTTTCAAAAACTAATTACAGGCTCGCGGTTCATTTGTGAACTTTGTGGCTTCGTTAGTGAAATTAAGATTTAGAACACAACGCTCAAATCGCACACAGATTACCTTGTGTGTCATTTTTACTAAAAAAAGGAGAATTCTTCATTACAATAGCAATCTAGTTTTTAATGGCTTTTATGAACAGTGCTTAGGGGAGCCACGTAGCCCTGAAGCACTGATATGTCCTTGTATGATGTTTATATTCTTTACTATATGGATCGCATAATCAAATTATGTAAATTATATGTGGTGTGTTATCACAGATACTCGTGAGACCTCCTATCTCAGTGCAGTGACCTCAGCCGCTGTGACATACACAATTACGTATGCATGTTCGACGGGCGCCATAGAAGAGTGCGGGTGTGGCGATGAAAGGGTCGGAAGTTATCATTTACTCAAACAGGTAACAGTGTTGCTGTTGTTGTTGCCTCTTCATCACAATCGTTACATTCCGTTATTACCGTAATATATCATAATATCCATACGATTTCCACAGGAAGCTATCAAACGAAATATGAAAGTGAACGAGAGCGACCTCTTGCGAGCAGCTTCGACCTTTAAATGGGGAGGTTGCAGCGACAATATTGACTATGGTTATCGTATGTCACGACTTTTTCTTGACAATTTCGGGAGACAGAAACAGCCCGAAAGAGGAGAACTGAAAAATTTAGTAGAAAAACATAACTATGAAGCAGGACGATTGGTATGTTTAACAGGATCTTAGCCATAATGATCCTTTCCTTTGTAACCAAACTTCAGTCCTAATACTTTTCTGCTTGGTTAGGTCATTAAAAACCACATGATAAGACAATGCCGCTGCCACGGTATATCCGCCTCCTGTGCCCTTGAAACCTGCTGGAACAAAATGCAGAAGTGGCAGAACATCGGGAACATCATGCGTAAACGCTACGACGGTGCTATCCGCGTGCACCTAGGAAACGACGGTCGGTCTCTTCTGCCCTCTCGCAGACAGAGGAAACATTTTAAACAGTATTGGTTCAATCGTAAGGCTCATGCCACAGACGTGACTCTGAATCGGCGGTACAAGCGTGCAGCACCGATGAGGCCTGGCATATACCCTCCGGATATGGGCACGGCTTCTTTAAAAGTAGTCAAAGATCGTGCTGACTCGGGTCGCGACACCCTGCAAACCAGAGGCCCGGTACTTCGCCTTCTTAGGTCGAGAAGGCGTCATCGCAGAGGTGGGGCAGACAGAAAGTTAGTCATTACTGGGGAGCACTTGATTTATTCCCAAGAGTCATCGAACTTCTGCAAGCGCTCGAGACGACAAGGAAGCTTAGGCACTCGTGGAAGACGTTGTATTCCGCACGTATCTGGTCCAGGTAATTGTGATTATCTTTGCTGTGGCAGGTCTTATACACAGCATCAGATTAGGGTTACGAAGTCGTGCAACTGTCGGCTTAAAACAGATTATTGTTGCGAGTTGATTTGCGATGATTGTTCGGTACTTGAAACTGTATATACCTGTAACTGAAGTCACAATGGTGTATAAGTGGTATTAGAGAAATCCTGTTTTCTCTCAGCTGTGCTTCGTTTCTGCGCATAGTGCTAGAATTACCCGTGGATCAGTAATTTTGAAACGGTGCCTCCCATTGGGCCATATTACTTATCAGTCACGGGGCTGCATACCTTATAACAGTACACATACATACATGTTTGGATTGAGGTTCAAACTACCGATTCTCTACTTTTTATTTTTCAATCATGAAAATGTATTGATTTCATGAAAGGTTTGTGAATGGGATATTTGTGGGTAAACGTATCTTGGGAGTAGTGTTGCTTCGGGTGAAGGAATGTTCCCCTATTTGGATTGGCAATCGACTTCGCTTATGGAACTAACTTGACACAATGTTGGTTTTCCAGCATATGTAAGCTTTTTCAGTGAATAACGTTAGTAATATTGATTTAAGCTTGGTGTCGGCTGGGCCGAAATTGAATGGTTTACTCCAGCTGGTTTGGTAGTTGAACTAAATCTGTAGAAAATGTACTTGTATTGTTAGACTGATGGACTTGCTGTGTGTGATTGGTTAATTAGGTAATGTATTTTGTGAAAGATTGTCAATATTAAGTACTCCGTATATACTTAACTATAAGTCAAGGTTATTTACCTGAACATTAACAACTACTTGTTGTCAAGTAGGTTATGAAAAACGCAGAAAACTTATTTAGTATTCTCTCTAATTTGACCTCGTCTTATACTAAAATGAAGTATGTACCGTACTTCGTTAGTTCGTTTAGTTACTGTTAAATTGTTTAGGTTTTTTAAAATTACTCCATCATTTCCCACAGTGAAACAAGAAAAAATAATTGTAGTTCCAGTGCTAGTAATTACCCTAAATATCAATTTCTGTTTCCCAATTATTTTTCCACGATAAGTAGAGTATAGCGGTCATTACAGTAAGACAATTAGACCATAATTGAATCATGAAGCGTCTAACGAGTCCGGGTTTCGGTACTGCGATGAATTGTATGATAAATTTTTCCAATGAAAGGTGTGAAACTGGGAATTGCTTCGAGGGTGATAGTTAAAACAAATTCTTCAAAAATCATATGGTAAACCTATCGGAAATAACGAAAGGTTAAGAATCACAGACCTTAGCATCTCCCCAGTTCTTAACAGTCATTTCCGACACTGTTATACATATAATTATAACAGTACAGGGTGTCTCCCAGTCGATGTTAGAAAATATCTCGTAAAGTGAATTCCCTTACATAAAAAATTGATCGTGGTCACTCATGAAGTAATTCATTAATAAAGTCAATATAGCATGTTTAGTAGCTGTTGGTATAAAATGTTAGATGTGATTCCTTGTTAATCTAATTCTTGTCAATCCATGTGCTCATAAATCAGCGGTTTCTTGTACAGTTGCGCTTAAACGAAGCCTGATATGGCTGAAATACAGACACCTTATTTGGACACTGAACAGTACCGCAAATGCGCTTGCCTTTTTCGTGCGCTTTTCTCGTGCCATGTGTAACACAGCGGTTGAGGAAATTTCTTGAAAATGAATCGAAAGCTTACGTATGAACCTCGAGGTTGATGAAAATTTACTAAAAAATGATTTTTTCCAAGGCCTGATAAAGAATAGAAGAAATATAGGTATATAAGTTTTCTAACACGTAGATATGTTATTAGTTCTTCTCCAATCTTCATGGAGATTTTTACATTCTAAATGTTTCTACTGGTAAATTCCTTGTTTGTGGTCACAACTGGTTTCTAATTTATGTGATTTTCGTACCTATTTCGTTGCAGGCTTTTGCTTTGTATCAGTTTTACAGTATTGTGTTATATACATTGTACAAAACTGATAGCAGTATTCCACCCTTTCCTAATTATTCCTAATTCCTAATTCCTAATCTTTATAGCCAGTTACATAACATAACTACAATCAGGTAACAGTGATCAGGCCCTGGACCCAAATTCTAGTCATTCGTATTCATGGTAATTTAATATTCTGTGGTGGTATATGATAGCTACTCGTACAGCTTAATATAGTATCTAGCATCGTTTTAATACGTACTATTCGCGACCTTATACATATTCTTGTTTAATTTTCTCTCTTGAAATGTCCTCGGATCTTGTATCAGGGACATTGGGAATTTACCATCATGACATTTTCGAACGTTTATTTATTTTATTTTCTCTTCATTTTTTTTTCCTCTTTCCTTTTCTAATATTGTTTTTAATACACGCGGGGGATCTAATTTATGATAATAATAAGAGCATGGAAGCGAGAGCACTTAATTGAAGGTAAATAGTGTAGAGAAGAAAATTTCTGTGGAGCCTCTTTATGTATTTCATATTACCATTTCAGTAAGTTAATTAATACCAAAGGAACTCGAGTTAAGTAACAGAAATGAGAATCAAATTGACTCGATTACTTGGAATAACTTGATTTGACTGTATCTAATATCTCGACTAGTCTCTACTCTAAAAATCCGATCCGGCTAGACTTCAGACTCAGACATTTCCAGTCTTTTATTGTTTCTATTGATTAGATGATTATTAGCTAAAGTAAAACCATCGGATGAATTTATATCGGTTTGTTTTAAATAATTCCACAATTTCCTATAGGGAACTAGCAGTAAAATGTTGTTATGCTGTGCAAGACTCGACTTGAGTCGAATTAGTAATGGAAATTGACTCGATTTAACTCCAGTGACTTGATTGTAACACCACATTCAAAATTCCACTTGGTTTTGAGTTACAACATATGCTGAAATCTGAGTCGCATTACACCTTGTTTGACAAGCACAACATCCTATTTTAATTTTTAATGTACATTTAATGCCAAGAGACAACGATAAATAATATTGAAAATCCTCAAAATATATCAATGTACAGGGTGGGGCGTAACATTTTAAATATTACCCCAAATTTCAAACCAATACACAGAGAATTCATCATGTTCTCATGAAGAATAAATCTTGGAATTGATTGTAGAAGAACTTATGGCTTAAATTTAATGATGTGGTAAAAATTATGATCGTATGCAAACTTTGGGAGTTCTGTGTTGTTCTGTATGAGAGAAATTTTCTTTCAGGAAGGAAAGAACAAACATGTTTTCCGGACATAGAAACAACACATGCGTGAAATGAGGTCGTCCCATTGTTATCTTGGTTCATCCGGCGTACATAAATGCTTTTCAAAGTATTTTATCTCGTTCCTATCAAGTCCGATGTTTTTTCAAAATTTCGTCGTCGACATTGGCAATTTTGGCGTTGTTATAGTTGCGCTACTTTTTGTCGACGTGCTGCTTTGTGAGGACGTTGTCGAAATATGACAACACCCAGTTACAAACTTCTTAGTTGCTTTTCTCATGTTACTGTGAGCAAAAATTGGGAATTATTTTTTTTAGAAAGATTGTGACTTGTATGATTCTCTGATACGGTAAATAGATACAGATTACAACCAAACACAAATATCCTTGTAGTCCTATAGATAGACGTATATGATTCTTACCTCGACCCTAAATTGTAAAATATTGGATTGAGGCACTCCGATATTCGCAGGAGGCAGTGTGATGCAACCGAGAATAGCCACTCGGTTCGCTTGGGTAGCGGCATTTTGATACTCTTCATATAAATTGCAGTCGCCCTGTAAGCTTCTCGGTTCGTAATAAGGAAAAATAACAAATAGATTATAATTCATATTGCTTAACCAATGCGTAGTCAGTGAGAACTAATACTGAAATCAAGCTTACATATATCAGGAAGATATCCTAAAAGAAACGAGGCAATGATCAGGCATAGTTGCAGTAAAGCGAAGTTTTCCTTCTTGATTATGTTCTTAGTTCTTTGACGAGCATTCAGTACGTGACTTTCTGCGTAAGAATTCCATACATAAAGGTAGATAGATAGTCGGGAAGGACTTGTAAATAATAGTAATGAATCCCCCCTATTTTTGAACACTTGGTCTATGCTACCTCCTTAAAGACCGCTTTGCTTACCTTTTTTTTCAAACTTCTTCTTTATGATGAGAATGCAAAGCGCCAGAGAAACAATTATGACACCGACCATGGGTAGATAAAGCAAAATTGGGAATATATAGATCGAGTATATGCTGGCCATGGGTACCCTAAAAACAAGCAATTTCGTTATTTATTTTACTGGGCATATAAATAAAGGATGAGGTCCCTTGAATTCATTTGATGATTATTTGGTCTGATCTCATATTCTCAAGTTGAATTAAAATGTATTCGAATCTCAAGTAATCTGATTTAATAGCCTTAATGCTCTCTAAGAAGTGAGTGCTGAATTTATTAGTCTAGTTATGAAATATAATTTACGAACTTTTTGTTTTTGGATTTTCACCATTAGTTATCCAATTTATTCAGTGGCCCAGTAAATCGTATTTTGTTGGCAACGTTATAGTGCAAGCATGGTACAAAGTTCATTTTAAATTGTAACAAAATATCATGGAATTCCCTGTTTTACTGTAGCAACATCCGTTAACAATTATCTAGCCGCATGTTTAAAGTATTTACCCTAGTTAACGAAGGCAATGACCAATTTCTAAAGAATTATTGAAGTTTGTGTTCCCTGTGGCAATAACAATCTCGGTTGTCCAAGCAAGGTACGGTCACCAATAACTCTGAAGATAGGGTTGAGACTCGATCAGAACATTTATTAGCTTCAAGAATGTAATAATTAGCTTGCTGGGAATATGACGAGGAGAAAATACGTATACTGTATACTTATTTCATTTGGTAAATGATCAATTTAAATCGATTCGTTCGGCATTTATTTACTCGACATCGCTAGCACTGATGCACTCTTTAGCTGATGTAGAGTCACGTCAAACTTCCCTTGATTTTCGACATTTTAAGTATGTCGAGAAGTTTTTCTTTCGAATCATGTCTTTTTTTCACAATGACTTGAACCTAGTCAAATGACGACTTATGGTAAGTGTTAGGAAGGGATAGGACTCAGGTAGAGTATTACCCATTGTGGATTAGAGTCTACTCGATGCTCCCCATTCGCCCCCTTACAACTGGTTAAAATATAGAATGTGTGATTTCCATACCATTTTTTCTTCATGCGACATGATCTTCCACCTAGGGAATGGGCCGGAGGAATAGCTACGCCTGGCCACAGAACGAAGCAAACAAATCCCACTAGCAAAGTTTCCACCCAAATAGTAATCACTGTGACCTGTATTTTATTACATGTAAAAATAATTAATAATATCTACATTATGACAACTTGAATTACAATAGGCTCTCGTTGTTTTCGGTTAGATGACTTGATTAAAACAATATATTTTTTTGGAAATTTTAATTCAGGTTTAAACCTTAGTTCTTACCCTAGCATGGTACGTCGTAAATCGTCGGAATTTGTGCGGATTGCTGACGGATACGAAGCGCAGAATGCTGAACAGAAGTATGTGCTGAATCGTAATTATAGTTGTCCAAAAATCCGCTGCTTGCGCGATCTCAAAGTAAAAAACGGAGGGTGTTAAGTATACAGACGGTCAATTCGTGATTTTGTCGAGTTACCTTGCACATTGCCTCCGATATTTCGTAATAGCGATAACCATACGTACTCCGATAGACGACGAACGGACTGTCCAAGGCAGAGAGAAAATCAGAGATGCAAAGGCTTGCGAGAAAGGTATTGAAAACTGTGCTGTATGGGTGAATTTTGAAGAGTTTTTAACTATATAACTTATTGAAATGCCATTCATTCTCTTTAAAACAACTAGATAAAACATATGATCTACTTGGGGGCCATCAAAATGTAGGCTATTCCAGAATGAGGGAATGCAGATCCGATCCGATATCCAGTATCCTAAAAACTCTTTGTGGGTATGTGCCGTGATTCTTCATATGGTTGTATATTTATACTACAGGACCAAGCTTTTACTTTTTACTCGAATCGGGTCCCAGTGTCCAGTAATAATTGTTTGTACCTAGGCAGTCGAACAAGAACCATGAATGTCAGTGCGTTTGCGATCATTCCAAAGATCGCAAGAAATCCCATGAAGGCAGTGACTACTGCCGCTTCCGTTTGACCGAATATTTTATTTTGATCTCTGAAATATTTTGATACTGGTGTAAATATAAAAATATCTGCATTTTCTAATTGTAATAAGTGTCACTTAAGGGTTTGAAATTACACTTTCAGAAGCATAGAAAATATATCGCGGCTCATACCTGAGATAGTCATATGGAGTCGTGTTGAATCCTATTGTTGAATTTACATTAGTTACATCCAGCACAGTAGTCATGTTTTCATAAAGTCCTATCGTTATTGACATTTAGGATTTAGCTCTGAGTAAACTGTAATGTACTCGGGGGGTCAGATCTGGACGTGTATGATCATCCGCACTGCCTAAACTAACCCTACCGTACCGTAATACTCAGCATTGCATATTAGATGCAGCAATTTTGCCTGTTATATAATAATGGGATATGTTTTAGCTTACTATGATCACCTGGGACAACCTCCAACTAATTTTCTAGCATATCCTAGCTCTCTACGTAATTTATGGGCTAACTAGAGTCTCTGCGATGCATTTTCCCCCTTGACAGCATCGTATGTCGTCTTGACGTGACAAACTGAACGTGGAGCTTAAACTGCTCCCCTCCTTTTTTACACACAGCAATAAATTTATACTAATTTAGGTAGTTGTAAAAATAATTACTAGACTGATATCGCTAACTTTTCCTAATTTCTATAATCGGGTCTATATATAATTCATGCTTAGTTTATAAGCTTAAGCAAAAAAGAAAACTAGTAAGACACCCAAACTGGTAATTACTGTTACCGCGGAATGACGCACTTTATCAATTTTCAAACTGTAATTAGGGATCAACAGTATTTTAATCAAGTTTAATCGTTTTAATTCAAGGTTATTGCAATCTCATGTAAGTGATAGACCGGTATGACAATATGATTTTCACCATCTCTAGGTTAAAATGAATGCCTGACGGCTATTGTTGGCTTGATGTTGGACTTTAAATTCGGCATGACGTTCCATAGCAAATTTGAATTCCGCTTCATAAATAATTAACACTTCATATTTTAATTTAAGCTGGATGGACGTCCGTTTTGATGTAGCTGCCCTATATTTGAGACCTCTTGAGTTTTCCATTGAATAGTAGTCTTCAATGATTCATTCAAGCCTCAAGAAATTCAATAACGTTATAGTAAATAAACATAAAAGAATAATTAATGCCTTCAATATACTGAGTTCAATCAAGATATATACTGGCAATTAACAGTCTTAATTTATTCATGTTCATCTTGTTCTTCCTCGTTCTCGTCCAAACATGAGATGCTACAAGAAAAATATAATCGACCGGCTAAAATGCGACATCACAACAGTCTGCGTAAAAAAATTGTGAATTTTACCTCGAAAACTTCCAATTTATTCCTTCCCAATCTTTCGATAATTTTGGAGCTCCAGTTTTGTTCAGATAATTTAGGGAACAAAGGAAGTGAATTATTAATGATAGATCTGTCGTATCCCAATTGAATTTTGATTACTAAGTAAGGAACATCAGTGCTATATATTGACTCGTTAGGTGGCAGGAAGGAGCTAAAAATTACTTCTGTTCTTATCTTTGTATAGTATGAATATAGATTCATGTGAGACGGGACAATTGGAGACTATCCATGTTTGCCCAAGACACATCCCAGACTAATAACTAGCTAGAAAAGGCTTGGAACTTATCAGATTCCTATTTTAGATATTGACTAGTCACCATCACACGATCGTTACTAATTCCGTCATGTTTGCTCGCACTCATCGTAATGGATATAATGTTGTAATACGTGGGCGACCTGTTTGCCCCGAGATGGGAGAGCAAACCGTCTCAATTACCTGACTCACTCACAATTGAAAAAACTTAATTACACTTAAGCTTGCCATATTAAACATACAATGAAATTGAGGGTTGAATTGTATACAGTTCATTGACTGCAGAGCGTTTGGAGAAATAGGTATCAGGAATTTTGAATACGATTGCTATATAAATAGGACTTTCACGTTACTATATAAAGAAACCAAGATCATCTCTTTACAGGGTATAAGAACTAGAGAAGTTAATAGGATGTATCTGATTGAAAAAGGTGTGAAATGAGTTCGCGTTATGGTTTGCTATACTTAGCTAAGCACCTTATCGAATGGGCAGCCTTAGTGTATGATTTTTTATGTGCACGGTATTTTGTTAATCTGTGTGTTATTCCCCACATAGATGGCCGAAGTCCTATTGCAGTACATCGGCACCAAGTGGGGATACCTTTATCACTCTAGTATTACTATTATCGTTTTTTATTGGCGTTTTCACGGGATTCATGAATTTATTCATTTATTGCATCATTTTGTTATCGGGATTTTATTAACATGTGAAGTTTAGGTCATGTATAATATAGTGAATTTGGCAGAACCGAGGATTTCCTGGTTCAAATCTAATTCAAAAGCCTTAGAGCTACATTGAAAACTGCAATTCGTCAATACATCCAGCTATTTTCGTTTCCATTCATATTCAATGCTCCCCACATAAATCCGCAGAACGACTGATATGAAATTCGTCGAGCAACGCGCCTTTATATACTGTGCTATTAATAGCACTGTTTGTCATTTCGTCTCGTGACCATATATAGGAAGGCGTTCGACGAATCGAAGACGGGCTACATTACGTCATGCACTCTTGGTTCGAGAGCCTAGTCGCACGGAACGGCATCGAGTCAGTGAAAAATTTTAAAAGAAAATTTCAAAAAATAACATTTCGTTTGAATTTGCTGGCTGTAGCCAACAGTAACTTCGAGTGGTCCACTACATCCCTATAATAGTCTGTACGCTGGAAAAGACTTTGAAATTTACTTAGATATTATGTATCTTTTCCGTATTACTCCAGTTATATGGTTTTCTAACTTGTTTTAGTGTGTTAACCCTGTGAAATAAGTATTTATAAAACGCTCGTAAGCCATATCGACTCTCGTCACAGCGAGCAATTGATTGCCTACGATGCAATTATCATTTACGCTCGAATTCTAACGAGCTGCCTTTTTCTTTCGTCTGTACTACAGTATTTGGTAAGCTGGCACTAGACAGAAACGAGTCAACGCGCGTTTTTTCTATTAGTCTTATTCTGCTGTTAACTCTAATGGAGATCTAGAGAGTATACCGGCAATTGCAAACTAGGCAATCATAGCCGCATTGCAACGGTGAAAGAGCATTCAGAGTTACTGCAGGTAGCATTGCTCAGCAGTAAGAAATAGCCTGGAGATTAAGACTAGAATTGATAAGCAATATGTGATATGTTTTGTACAATTAAATATGCATTCTATGTTAAGTGTGACTATATTGCTACTGTACTACTGTCTTCAGGACCTTAGATATTCAAAATAGTAATTGAAAATTTAGCTGATAAATTATAGCGTAACTTATCGTGCATGCCTGCTTTGCGCACAGGCATTCTTGACACGATCAAATGCTTTTAATAAACCAAATGGCGAAGGGAGAGTATGCCGGTCGGTCTCTGAAAAAAAGTCTTGATATGATGATGATTGCAAAGTACCGGCATTCCGGAAGGCCGTCATCATTCGTGCTATTGCTTATAGGCTTATAATGAACAGTACTGTATACTGTTTGGCAATCCTACTACGGTGTATTTCCGCATTACAGCGTGTAGTGTGGTGTTCTTTGGTACTTGCTGTGGTTGTAGTGAACAAGACCACTAGGAATGGAATCGTTTTTAATTGGGTTGAGTTAATTGCTAAACAATATATCCCACTGAGAGTTATCAATGGGGGAAACAAAGGCTCGAGTGAGAAAATAAGGAGTACTAATTGAATATAAAATCAAAATTTGTTCTCTTTCATTCTATTAAGGTCTTTCTATCGTCGAGCGAAAACTAAATCAATAGGTAGTGTAGCGTTAGTTGCCTGCTTCACGAAATCTTTTGTATCGATCGATCGACCGACCTTATTGACGGACGAACACATACACATTGGTTTAAGATGGATATACTACCCTGCGGAAATATATTCGTTGAACTGCAGATAATTCACGACACCGGCTATTTTTCGTCCAAACCAAGTTTAGAAGAAAATTGGCAACAGGTAACTGAATATAGAGATTATCTGTAGGCTACGAAGTATCGTATTGTATCTTCAGATAGGAGGCTGGCACTTTCTTAAGTTGATAGAATAGTGTATGTCGGTAACTACAGAAGTATACGCTATTGTATAATTTCCCAAAAAGAATTTGAATAACTATTTTGTACATATACTAGTCATACGTTATTATATCTTCCACATTTTGTTGTGATCATCATTACTGCTTTCGCTTCTGGTAACGCACAACATGAATGTTTTGATTTCCCTAATTTATTGTAGTGTCAGTTTCTGGTGAAATGAGAACACCAGAACAAGGAACAGAGAAAAGTCTCTCCGTATGACGCAGTGGTTTTAGGAGGAAATTTCTTATTCAACCGACTGAGCAATAGTCAGTCAGTTAAATTCAACGTTTTTCTGAGTCATTTATATATTCCAAAAGAAACCTACTGTTCTTTACATAACATTCACTGAACACGGATTGTCTCCATAGAAATGACATTAGGAAATACGCTTCTTGAACTTTGCCTCTTTATAACCACTCGAATTATCGAATCAAATCAAGCCAAAGAAAACTCAAATGCAACCCATCTTCGCATAACAATAGTAATTTGTTAGCGTACACACATCGATCCTTTCAATACTGACTGCCAAATGGCCAATTACCGATTGGGGAATGATTTATATGCGGCGCTGTAGCCCTTATTCCATCCATTACGTGTATGAATGGGCATTTTTAAACGGCAATCATTTTCACTTGTAAAGTACTGTGTTTGGTAATTGATGAATATAACTTGAGTGTACTTCATTGCTGCTAGAATATTACTACTACTGTACTAGCAAACTTGCACGTGTAGAATGCGTGCAATTCGTAATCCGCACTACGTTAAGCTCCCTGTTCACGGCTGGTTTCACTCGGGTGAAGCCACATTCCTGGCTAGACATGTCTTCAGTCATAATTGCTAAGTATCCATAATTTTTTTTAGTCATTTTTGACCTACGCTATAGTAAACAACTGTCAGATCTTTAGTAAAAAAATACAGGATTCGGGATGTTACGTTAACGTCGACCATTGTTTACTTTACGTTTGTACAATGCTGTTGATAAGGTGAAGTTGAAGTCGTACCAACCGATTGGTTACATATTAACTTGAAGTAGTAGTGTACAATGAAATCTATTTGCCAATCCTAAGCCGATTATTAGATTTTAGTGTACTTAATGCACTGTGTCTACAACGCTGTAACACACACACGAGTTGAAGCGGTACCGCGTGTAGAGGAAACAGCAGTAGGGAGACTTCTAAAACCGAGGTTTCCAGACTGAATAATTTACTACCTTATTATGCACGATTCGTATTACCGTGCGCATCTGCGCGTCTCATAAAAAATACATCGTTTAAACGTAATTCGCGGACAGTATTCTTGCTCATATTGCTTGTCATCACTTCAATTTCACCGATCAATGAATTTGAAAGTCCATGAAATCTCGGCGAGGTTTATTGAGCCGAATGTTGCTCTTTCAAGAATGCGTTCCATTTGATGAGCACAAACCGTGGTGAACTCGATAACTTCCTAAAAAATAAAAAATAAATGTAATTTATTGAATGGTAGATTATTATTATATGGTGACAGCGTAGCGTGTACTACAATAGTGGAAAGGTAAATGATATTTCTTTTTAACATAATCAATTACGACCGGAGTTCTGAGACCCACCAACGCAAAGAGACCACCAACGCAAAAGTAAAATAATTGAAATGAAACTATCCTAAAGGAGATCCAGCAAATACTGATACTAACCATGAGGAATTCAAAGTAGAATCTTTATATGTGTCGTCTCTGTGTGTGTCCTGCTAATGAAAATTAGTACAAAATAGATTCCCTTGAGTTGATTATTAACTCTAACTTAGCTTATTTGTATTTCCAGACGTGTTTTGAAATGGAAAAATACCTCCAATCCGAACCAAAAACATATCAGAGTCCTCCAACTCCACCTGCCGACATCACAAACCCATGGACGAAGTTTATGGTACCGTTATATGCCAAGGGTGGCCCGGGACTATCAGTGGAAGAAATAAAATTAGAACGGACCAAAAAATGTTACAGTTTGAAACGTAGTGCGTCTTCAGGCGTAGGGTCAATGTCATCATTTTCCTCTGGAGAACTGAGTCCTCCACCCGCCCATAAATTCACACCAGACCCATTGAACGATGCTCTCAAGGTTTTCAAAACCACTAGGACAATTTCACTAACACTGACACCACCTTCAAGCCCAGAAGAAGGCATTGGCAACGGTGGATTGTCACCTCCGTTTCTTAATATGGAAAATGTCACAGGACAATTTCGTTCGAAACAACCACAAACTGTGTCTCTTTCCACTTTAAGTGCCTATAAAGGACCAGTCGCTGCAGCGCGAGTCAAGACTGCTGCGTATACGTCGGCAACGATAACTGCAAACGGTAATCTCACCTCTCAAAACTGTAACGGAAGTCAAGTTCAAAGGAGTCGTTCGACACTGAAAACTGTTTCTGGTCCCAATACAACCTTGAGGGTAAAGACGACTGGTAGCGACGAGGAAGATTCAAAGAAACGTATTCACAGGTGTAACTACCCGAACTGCCACAAAGTTTATACGAAAAGCTCACATCTGAAAGCTCATCAACGTACGCATACAGGTATGTACATTGCTGACTTTTATTCCCTGAAAATCATATTGATATATTGGAATATTGTATTGGATTTGTATGATATTCACAAAATCTGAGCACAAACATCAACGATTTCATCTGTAAAGTCGACATAAAGTATTCGTGAAAGCGCTTTTTGACGACGACATTAGAAGTCATCGTGTACACTGTTATTCTTGACGTAGAACATCAGATGACAATCTTTTCTATAATGCTAAACAAACATGACCCTCTCAACTATGTCTTTCTTGTCGCCTTATAAACCTGTAAAAATAGTTTTAAAGGAGGGATAATGGATGTGATTGAAGAACTCGAACAGATCATGTTTCTAACTGTGCTCTGCGGAAGATGTGTCATGTGACTTCCGGCAAATGTAGAGCAGTAAAATGCCATCAGTTCACTTTCTGAGACTAGGTTCAATAAAGGAACTAATCTTAAGAACTCGTCCAATTATATAAGACAGTTGGTTGGTTGGTCATTTGTTTTTGTTCTTAGATATTCAAGAAATCATGCCTATTATAGCTGAATAAGTTCCTGTGTTTTTGCAACAAAAATCATTCACGCCATGTGACGGCACATTGTGATGATTCGTTAGCTAGCTACCTAATGTGCACAATATAAACATTCTGACTAAAGCTTCGCGTTTTGTGGTTGTGTGAGCTAACTATTAATTCAACCCATTCAATTCAAGCCGGAAACGAGGTGACAATTTCGCTACGGTGTCTATAAAAAACCTTTGTTTCATTAAAATTGGTTTTCTCGCCAAAATGTCCGCCGGTATTTTTTTGGAACAGCAGCAATGTATGGTATTTACCTTAATACCTATTCGGTCATTTGGTTACCGCATTGTAAATAAACGGATTGGTTGTTCTCGGAGGATATTCACTTTCAACAGATGGCTTTAGATATCGAATTAGCTGCATAAATTATAGGCCTCGGGTCGAGGTATAAGCGTATGTGTACAATAGTGTATGCTTAACATCGCGATCGTATTAGGTACCTTTAAAATCTACGTCTTACAAATCTTGCACTATCACCGATTTCTAAAATTGTATAATAGTTATGATTATTAATGTCTTCGGCAAACTTGCCATAACCTGAAACGATATTGTCTTCCGCTCCATTAAATGTCTATTTAGTTCCAAATTTAGAAATGGGGAGTCGAATAACAGTTAATGGAACTAATGACAGCCATAACTACTAAGTTATCATCGTGAGGCAATGGAATTCTATACATCATCCTCTTACTGTACATTTGCGTAAATCGTAAATCACTGTTTAAAACTATCCAGTGAAGTGCTTTACAACACACTATAATTTTAGCGGTTTGGTGTCAGTCGGGTGAGTTGTTAAAACAAGCGATTTTCAGCCTATATCACACTGGTTTTATCACTTATATGACAAAGCTGACTGGCCTGTGACCTCGTTGTATAACCCCATTACAAAAATGGTTTGAGGTCAACAATATTTGAATTCGATTCGTGTGCTCATGCCTTCAAAGTATAATTATAATCACCGCTTTTTGACTATGTCAGCTTCTTTTAAATTAGAATCTAGTCAATCCAGCGCTATTCACACAATCACACTACCGGTGTGGCTGATAAAAATAAAGAAACATTATACCGTTATCGTTACATGTTAGGATTAAATTGGAATTGTGTTGCAATTTTGTAGAGGTTTTCATTCATTTTGTTTATTATGGATATCGTAGTATATTAAACATTCTATGTAAACCTATTTCCTAATTAATTCCTACGTTTTTAAGGAGAGAAACCTTACAAATGTACGTGGGACGGATGTGAATGGAGGTTCGCCAGAAGCGATGAATTGACTCGACATTACAGGAAACACACGGGAGCAAAGCCATTCAAATGCAGTCAGTGCGAAAGGTATGTCAAAGTATCTCTTCTTCCTGGTATTGTGAAACCTTGTACAAATGAACGGGTAAAATGTAATTGATTATGAATACGATGTGCAGAGAAATAGTCATCGTGCTGCTGCATGATCTAATATTAAAAACAATTTTAGTTTGATTCATTTCCTTCATGAATGGTAACCAAACATTGACGTTTTTCATATGCCAATGAGGTAATGCTATAAACAACGATGTTGGTGCTTTTTACTGATTATTTTGAATACAGTTGAATTATTCAGCAGTTTGACTCTAGCCTATATTTTTTGCTTTACATGCTCCTAGTACAGTACATCATTTCCATGAGCCATATCTATTATCCATTAACAGAATTGTTACACCAATCCATTGTTCTGAACTACAGTGCTGTTCTAGCTAAGGGTAGTCGTGAATTTGCTTATCAGGCATTATATATATTGGCGTTTTTGTATGGGAGCCCGGTGCGTGTGGGGATCGATTGGCCATATGTTGTTCATAACAGTTGCGTGAAGCTAGCCTCTCCCGCCGGAATTAACGCTCTTTCCTTCCTTCGTGTACCGACTAAGAACGCTGAACTCAAGTGCCTCCTGGTTGCATGCTTAAAAGAAAGGGGTTCTTTGATGTGAGAGGAAACTGTTAATGTTTTGTTTAGTCAGAGTAATATCAAATTTGATGTTACTGCGCTGCGATAGTGCGTACATTCTTGAGAATAGTTTTAAGGATAGGCTATGTTGTACTACGCGTATCTTATGAATTCATAAATTTGTTAACATTACCGGTAGTGTATTAAAAATAGTACACTATCAGGGTTAGCACAAATATAGTTAGATACAATGAAAAATCCTTCACTCTAAAAAATTATTTTATTATTATTGTTACTTTTGTTGGGCTGGGATTCGATAACAGTCCATTGTTAGTTAAGTTTCCACTGCTATTACTGTACAGTAATGTTGTGAGTTTTTGTTTTGCGTGTGAAAACACAGCATTACTCTGAAAACTCACAGGAGATGATGATTACGTCATACATCCGGCTGACAAGCGTTTTGTGATAAGTATAAACTATACAACTGTGTGTGTATTGAATTTCAACACGTTTCAGATATTCAGACTCTGAATGAAATGTATACCTCAAACTTTTGTTTGTGTATTGTACGAAAACGTCGTGTGTGGATTGTCGATTGTACGTTGCGGTTTACGGTTTAAATCTTCGCGCCTTTTTGGCGACGACACGTGCTTCCCGAGTATTTGTATGCACTGGCTATTATATTGCCTTTCAAATGAGTAACCTCACTTCAGACTACATATAATAAGATGTTGAAGCTACGATTACATTCAAATTTGCATGCCTCGATGACTGGTACTCGTGAAAGAACGAATTTTAAAATTTAACTATTACATTCACAGGTGCTTTTCCCGCTCAGACCACCTTGCGTTGCACATGAAGCGTCATACGTCCTAAACGAAGCCTTACGAAGTGCAAACAAAAATACTTCCAATTAGACGAACGAATGCCGAACTTGGTTGTAGGAAAATCTGTGTACCGTGCGCACTTCGTCGTGTACACACCACCCTTGCGTGCAATATCGGAAAAAAATGTCCTGGGCTTATTTCCTTGATTGAGGCAGCGACCCTGGTGATTCAGAGTATGCTAGAAATTTGTCTTGTTTTATAATTCTGTATAATCTAATCTTGAAAAAAATTTGAAAAAGAAATAAATAATAAAGAATTATAAAAATAATAATCTATACATATACATAAATGTTTATATTGTTGCAAGGTAACCATTAGTTACTACTATACACTAATCACAGTTAGGGATTTTGTCAGTAAAAAACTCTATATCAATAGTCTATTAGTCCTACACTAACCCAAGTAAATATATTACGTGAAAAAAGAACAACTTCGCCGTTTGCAATGGCTACATCATTCATCACATTTTCCCTGTGTGTAAGTAAAATCGTAGAATTTTTTTTGCAAATCTCTATCCCCCTCTTTGCACTGTGCCTACACCACTAGTGATGATTTGAATTATATGCCAGATTTGTATTTCTATTCTGCCCAAAAATTTCTTTCGATCACGTCGCCAACTGCCATTTGTTACTAGCTGGAGAGAAATTTTCATTAGAACCTGACCTAGTTATTTGTGTACCCATATAATATAGTTACTATAATAGCTATACTGTAATATAGCTATCTATAAGTTCGTCATAAGCCATTGGTAGTAATTCGAGTTATTATTGTGTAATTGTAGGGTTACTGAACCAAACTAACAATCAAAGAAATACAGTCTAATCATCTAATGTAATGAAATGTAAAATCTATACGTAAGGAAGAATAAAATATCGGCTGACGGTAAACACCGTTAGATGAAGATTCTATATTTTTATGTTATACATGGAATGCCCCTTCTAACTATTCCTTTATTTTTTTATCCTACTTCTATTTGCATTTTATGTTTCTGTTTTGTTGTTTGACCCAATTTATCATTACACCGGTTTACTGGCGCGAATCAATTTAACAATTACTTAATATTCAGTTTCTGCCACAAATATTCCGTGTATACTATCCCTTCAATGGTCAAATTCATTCATGCCAGTATGCCCTCCCAGCTTTGTGTTTTTCAGCTACTAAGTTCCCCGTTTGCGGTAATTTCACCTTGATAACACCTACTTTCGCTTTATTTTTTACTCCCTATATCAATTACTATGTGTACTAATCAAGTTTATAAATAGTAAGCTGCTTGCTTCAGTAGTGCGAATACCTCAAATGAGACAGAAAATTCTTTAACTAAGTTGACCTTACAAAGTAGAAAAAAATACTTGAATGATTTAGATATTCTACATGCAGCACCTAATGTTTCTTATATTCCTTTAGTACATACCCTAAATCATCGATCATCTTTGATCTACAAGCCTTGAAACTTAACTAACCTAACTAAGCATCAACAATGACGAATTACTTAGAAAAATAAAAATTGAGATACTATGCAAATTCGAGTCCCTATTATATACTAACTAAGCTAGTCACCGAGCTGCCCAAAAAAGATCGCCACCTTGAGGTTTGTTGTTACAAATTGTGATTCAACATCAGAAATCTTTGAAAATCTCTAAAGGATCTTCTACTGCGTGTTGTCATTATGCGATGACGTGACCCCTATAGCTTTTAATTTTAGAAAGTTTCAAATTAATCGTAATTCTAATAAACCGTCATGTTGTGGTATATTTCAGCTTTTTGGTGTGTACTCCTTCGTGAACTGTTCCATATATGTCTTAGTTTGTTTGTCGATCATATTACAAAGTTGTGATCGGCGTATTGAAAGTTTTGTCGATATTTTACGCATATCATGGCTACTGTTTCTTTCCTTTACCGCAGTAATATTACCCTGCTAGATTTAATGTCAAATAATGCGGAATCCCTTTTTTTGTGGCTGCTTAGCATCTGAAATAATTGTAACTACTGTGAAACAATTTTATTGCATTGAAAAGTTTTGGTTTTTCGTTTCGCCACTTTGTACTTGAGAAAATTACAACAAAAATAATTAACTTGCTAACTGCAGGACTTGGATACAGGATTTTATATTTGTCTATGTATCAATGCTAATATTATTAGTTCTTATGCACGTATATGCTCGGAATAGTAATAAATGACAATATTCTTTTATACCTTTACTATAAACTATAACCCTGAAACCAATCATTAAAAGGTGTGAAATCTGCAGTTTTTGATTCGTGATTATCGCCGTTAGTATAGTAACTAGCATGCAGTCTATTTTCTTGCAGGTTATTGAAAATTCGTAATAATTGCTCAGACCTTAAATTTTATTGTGATATTACAAGTAACTAAAAGTACATCTGTGAGGCAAAAAGCTTCTTTCGTGAGTTAGACCATTTTTCTGGACATGAAAATCATGACACATACGACTTGAGTTTTTCATACATCATTCATAAGGAAATGATTACAATTATGTTTTGAGCTATTTGTGTTCTATGTCCATTGAATTATATATTTTCTCAAAAATATACAGTATTCAATAACCTTCGACCTCTGAACCTGTGTCAACTTACTACCTTTGACTCGGCAAGCTTGAACGAGTTTTGAACAGAGTGCTTGGTGAGGTAACTAGTCAGTGGTATTTTGTGAGATTGTTAAGGTTTGGGTAAAATTTTACTGTACTGTAAAAGAAAGACCAGTTCAGGTTAGGAAAGACAGCCAGTTAGTATGAATTTACACTGTCAGAATAAACTAGGAATGTTATAGAAACCGATTGCAAGCTATGGTAGAGAAGGTTTGTTTCTGTGTTATAGTATTCTCTTGAACAAAACATCTTGACGTAATGACGCTTTTCAATTCCTCCATGTTTTATAGCCCCGCGCTGTTATTAATTGGTTCATACGGAGTTCGTTATCAGTCTGTCACTGTTATCAACCATTTCAGTTTTCTACCGTATATCCTGCACCATTCTGTGATAAGTAATTACAAAATAATCTTTTTGTATTGATCTGTATGGAATTTTCATCGTACCGGCAGTGTCATTAAAACGTATCGTGATATTATAATTAAGGACCTAATCGACCGGGGATAAGAAGTAGTTCTTGCCTTCGGGAAGGTTACGTTATTAATTATTATTTTATTATATACGTTACGAAAGTGCGTAGCTAATAATGTTGTCAGTTACGTCATGAATTGACCCTTTCAAAATTAAATATTAGTCTATATTTGCTGGTCAGGAAACCCCCGTTGTATTAAGATTTTTCAAATGTTTTTCAAAATAGGTTATGTTACAGATCGGGTATACTTGCAAGTGATTTTTGCGTACTTAAGGTACAGTTTACGACGGTCCATACAAAGATAAGAATAGATTTAAATTTTCAATTTCATTTGGTTTATTCCAACGCTTTCCTTCTACCAATGGCAAATAAATCCAGCCATGCTGTGATTAAATATTAATGCATGTTATTCGGCATGCACGGTTAGTGTAAACCAAAATTGGTCCAACGCCAGTCTTCATCATTACGTCATACCTATATTAGTCTCTCCCGATGCAGTCATATTATATAGTGTGGAATGCAAAACGATGACAATGCGTTCAAGTCGGTGGATGCCTACTATGGTTGTCGTTGAATACTAAGTTTGCGCAAAGGGAGCAATGCTCAATTTAGCCACATGTAGTCTTAAATATCTGATATCCCAGACATGGATTGGTTTTCAATTTTATTAAGGTATTTATACTGTTGGTTCTTGTATGGATTCTTTGACATCATACAAATTTTTTGGGAATTAGTAATTAACATTTGATTCAAATCAATTAAAAATGCTATTTTCAGGCAATACTATTCTATGGTTCATACTTGTTTGCTTGGCTCGGGACTTGTTGACTAAAATATTTCAAACCTAATCCATTTTCACTAATCTGCTTGCGCCCGATGGAATGCCTTGATCTCTGCGTCGTTAGAGTTGAGTTGACATGTCTTATATCGCATTCCAAGCATTAAATTTCAATGGCAGACATATCATGCAATCGGCTTAGCGACTTAGTAAATCGAAAACTATAGTAATCGAACAAAACTGCTCTTGACAAAAACTTTTGATTTGAAAAATCCCTCCCTCGACGTGAATAATTGATAAGGGTATGTTTATTTTGTACGTGACGTTGTTTTTTAAATCGAAATAATATGTTATTAGTAAGCACGGTATGATTCAAAAGCCAACTACGTGACGACCTACCTACCACTGCGAATACTTGTATTTTAACTCACTCCACCAGCATACATTTTCACTACCATCAATTGATTGTTCAGGTGTGAATTTCTTAAGTCATTTGCATTGTATAAATTTTTGTGTCTTTGTCTTGTTTGAATAAGTCTGAGATAAGCTCAGGAAAATAGCTTGCGACTTGATGGCTTTGTGAACACAACATAGCATTGAGGTCATGGCCCAATTATCGTACATCTATGTAACTCCTTGTACCTAATCCAAGATCTTACAAGACTCTTATAAACTACATTGCTAACACTGCTCTTTTAGAACAATATTTTGGATGTTTGTTTACAATGTTATCTTTTTAAAAGTCAGTTGGTTCCGCAGCATATAGTGCTGTAGTCTGTCTGTCCAGTTTTGTTTGTATTCCGTCCCTGTCAATCTTAGATATATCCATATCAGTACTACCTCGTTTATGACTTGCTAACATGCCCTACCCTTCTTGTCAATATGTACAGTATGGGCGGCGAAGGTTCGGTTAGTGATAATTGCAGGAAATTCCGAGTGTTTGACAGACCAACGCATTTATGTAATGTTTCATTTTATATCGAAAGAACTAACCAACGTAAATACTGGTCCTATTTGATTTGCCCAACCTTTCACTACAGATAATAATGATACTATTTGCCAAGAACCTTTTATGACAGTAAAATAAATCTTACCGATCATCAAGCAAGATATAAGCTTGAAATAAAATACAAGTTGAGTACCTATAGTTCTTGACCAATGGAATTTTGATTAATATTACTTCAAATGAGGCGATTAAAACTGATAGCATATGTATAAGGATGAATCTTTTGCCATTAAACCAAGTAATTCTGGTATCCGCATTAATCACGACTACCATCATCAGAATATTGCATTAATTCGCCGAGTCTAAAATCGACGGTTTAAAATTAGATTGATATCCACTGTTGTATTTAATTTTCAGGAATTTGACTCCATGGTTAAGTAACCCTTTCCCGATCAATATTTGCAAACGTAAAAGCAAAGATTTCCGAGCCGACTTCTTGTAATTCAGGAAAAGGCTTCAAGTGTGACTTTTACATTAAATCTCATTTAACTTGATATCGGTTGGTCGGACTTAATGGAATTACGATTGAAGCGGTTCCCGACATATCTATATATGCCTCCCTAATTCTTTTCTCCGATTTTGAAGGCAGTATTATCCATATCTACGTCTTGTGAAAATTTGGCTATGATGTAATCGAGGGGGTCAAACAGCACTGTTTATTTAAAAACGAGCTAGGAGAAAACTGTAAGGGTTTTTAGGCTTAATCAATAACGTTCCTTTGTCAACTGGGAATGAGATTTCAGACCGGCTGTCTGGTTGCCTGCAGTTAGCCTAGCTTAATCGATATTATTCTTGCGTTTATCTTTTCTTTTTGGTTCATTAAATGACGCTGATCGTCCCAGGATTGTTTGTTTTGAATAATATGATTGCCTCGGCAAGAAATATAGTTTAGTTATATCGCATATTAATACCCTTGAGTAAATATGCATGCAAAAATCATGACGAAAGAACGAAGAAGTCTAAATTATTGGCATTAGGTTAATTAATTGTATATATAGTAATATACAGCCTAATGTAATAATATTATTAACGCAATATATTCAACCTTGTTGTTGTGAATTTCAAATGAAATATAACATCACAGATTTTTAACTCCTTTCACTTTAGTAAATTTCATTGATTACTTCAGCACTATTACTGGAACTTTTTCATCCCCCAGGGTCTTTTGTGGTCCCCATGTGGTTACCATTTCACCATTTTCAAAAGCTTCTGCTTTAGAAGGTTGAATTTATAACAGCAGTCTCGTATCTAACTTCATAACCCAATTATAACTTCATAAACTAATTATGAATACGATGTCTTAATAGATTTTATCCACAAACTTCTGTTGCCTCAAGGTGGGACGTTTGCTATACACACAATTTCGTCTATGGGCGCACGAGTTTATTAGTATACCCATGTCTTCTCATTGAAGAGCATCCAACACTCGGTCTTCTCATTGAAGAGCATCCTGAATATACATTTGAATTCCTATTCAGACCACCCCCTCTTTCAAAACTTCCTCTCTAACGCTCGTTGAGAATTAAATAAATTGAAGTGCAAACTATAAGCGTTAGGGGTGACTGAAAGTCAAATACGATTTGAATGGAGTCAAATTACGTAAAGCTAACATTCACGTCAAAATATTTGATCAGAGAACTTTGAAACTAGACTATCCCAATTTTAAGCGATACGGTCCCGAGACTCTTAAGGCACTGCGGAATTGTATGTCAAAATATAATACAATACACACCCCTCTGTAAACATAGTAAAATAAATGTAGTATAACATAAATTATCTTTTGTATGGAGTATAATGGAAACATAGAAACTATTTATTCCTCTCTAACACTGACTTCCCAGGTTTTGTTAAGATCTCTACTGTTTAGGAAGAAATTGAAAATATGCATCATCATTATTTCTTTCATCACCTGGTATATATCATTATATCTAGTTGGCACGTCTGTATAAACATGGCTGTATTTATTGCAATGAAAAAAAAAGATTAAAAAGGAACTACTGAATAACAATTCATTGATACATCGGTAATATATTTTGAAATGTACAGTACTGTTATTTTTCTCGAGATAAATATGACACGACATGACATTAACTTTAATCGTCAAATATGTAAGAATTTATCAAAATTAAGAAATAATGCAGATGAATTTATCATATATATATATTGTTATTTTTATACTCACAAGAACTGATAAGGAATAAGTTTCATGAGCATATTTATAAATTTCATTACTAGCATTCCTATAATGTTAATGTTTCAATGCCTATCATAATTACAGTAACGCAACGATTTGGCTTAACATGCTGCAATTACCATGATCACTGAGGCAATCTTAATTTTTTCTATTTCCGATACAAAACAATGCCTGCACTTAGTTGCATGCTTTGCAAGGTATTACTTTCAAGTGTGGTCCTTTCAAAAATAGAGAAAAAAGGGGAAGTGCGCCGCATTCTTTAGGTTGCGGAATATTCTTTTGGTATTTTTATCTCGCAATCTTTTTTAACATTTATTTTCATCGCTGTAAACCCAAACCAACAGCATCTGTAATTTTATATTGAGAGAAATTCCTGGTGAAAATTGATGACATTTACCGATACACGCTCTAGAGGTAGTTTTTTGTACCGTGCTGTTGTGACGATGACGCTATCCGTATTATATCGGAGATAAATCGCTGTTCGTTTGGTCAAAGGTCGCGTGTTTGAGGTCAGAGGCCATCTATAAATTCAGCTTAAAACGTAAACAAACACGGCTCGCTCTGTCAATGTCATTATACAGTGGGTAATTTGATATTGCTTGAAACAGTTTGAAAGTATACGTATTTCTATGCTAGACATTTAGTATATGGCCATCTGATATATTTTAGAACTTTAGTCACACATTGTTATTGCGTGGTTCCCGGGAAGGACTGCTAGTCAACAGTGGTTTAGTGGTTTACTTGAATTACTACCTACTTTAGTGACTCAGTTACATTGCTGACATTACATTTTACATGTTGAGCACAGTAAACTGGTGCTCTGATTTACGATTAAGTTTTGTTCATCTGCATAATGTAATTACTGTACTATGATGATCAATGTGATCATTAACCGCCTAGAATCAATCGACTACCATCTCGAACAATGACCTCTAACTTGCACCTGTAAGATGAACGTGCAAGTCGGTATAGGGGTTAAAACGGTGATGTCATTAGCGGTATTCCGAAAGAATTTAAATTGACTCTCAGTAAGTATGAAGGCATGCGGAACAAACACCGGCTTACCGCAGGAGAATTTTTTCGTTCTTCGGACCGTACACCGCACTTAAAAAACAACAGGAAGGAGCTGAAAAATATTTAGATTACGGCTTGAGATTGTGGAAATATAAACAACCTAACTTTCCAGGCGTTTTTAGACAGGATAAAGTGTCTTTATGTGCTTTGGTGGAGCTCCTCGTCTCTCATCCTATACATTTGTGGTATAAACACACGACGTTCAAGTTTTAGCAATGAAATATTGCAATGTAATGACAATTTTCGCGGAAATGTGGTAAAACTAACATTTAACGTTTGATATAAAAAAAATTCTGTTGTCGACTGGGTAGACAGTGATAAATGAATAATTTAAAAATAACGAAGTTGCGGGGGTACTTTACGATGCTATGAAGACGACATGTGAGACAGTTCTGACGAAACCGAAATTTTGTATGTGCCTATCATCAGTGGAAATTAGCAAACGACTTTACCAACTTACCGTAACATGGTAAAAATGAAATTCAAAAATTGTGGAAAACTATCAATTTTTCGATAGCAGTTTCTGTTCAGTAACCACAATTCTCTACTGTGAAAGTGTAATCGAGATTGTGAACGCAAAGTTTTCTCTGACATGACGTAACTGAGTGCAGGTTTCATGTCGCTCAGTTTATATAGATGTACCTATAACAGTGAGCAGTACCATCAAAAATAGTCAAATGGTCTATTGACGTCATACCGGACCTAATTTGTAAGAAGCAAAACCTTGTAATAGTCTGACTTGCATCCTCCTGTTATTTAACCTTCCCCCTTGTAGTATTATCACATAAACGTCATGTTTCCATCCTTCAGTACTACTGTAATATACAGATTCTCTTTATAATATAGCGGATGTAGGTTGCGGAGATATACACATCGACACTTTATACATTTAAAACGATATCCGTTCGTATTTTCCGTATTATCTCAAGAAAATGACAAATATGAGGAAATGGAATGGTTTAAGATTGTTTTTGCTTGAACTAGGAAAAGGAAATGAATGGATATGGATAAATTTTAGTTTTTAGTAGGGGTATCTCCTTCCGCTGTGATTTGTGAATCGGGAAGTAAAATGTATTTCAAGTAAAGTACCTGTAGGTAGAGACTACTGCCAAACTGTTGAGGATTTGTTAATATACGTTTTTGAATCGAGCAAAATCCTTCGATATGTTTTCTGTGTAGCGTATTTTGAACAATTTTCGTGCGTGAAATACGTTATAATCGATGCAGTATCACTTATTCTCAACGCTTGGCCATATATGGCAATGATACAGAAAGGATTGCGGTCGTTTTCCATAGACACACAAATGCATTGCCCGCAGGCGTTGACGTAGTAGGCGCAATAGGTGCTGTCAAACATCGTACTAAGCTATATCTTTGAATACAGGACAATACACCGTAATAACTAAATACTGAGAACTATGTTTTTACTCCGATATTTTTGCCATACAAAAATATAATACGCTATTGTACCGTGCTCTAATCGTGTGCAAAGTCGGGTGTGCCGTATTTTGAGTGTAAATATTTTGGTATCTATGACAACACAACAACATAGCGTTGAACCATGTCCATAATGATGTTCGCTGCGGAATAGTGTACAGAACCGGTACGTATACTATTTGCCTACTATAGTTTTATTGCTGTTTTTGCTAACGGTTGCAAATTGCTAACGGGCTTTCGATGCGTAAAACAATTTTAGAGGATTAGTGTTTCGTTCCTTTCTGAATATTCCTTGCCAGTTGGTTTTTTGCTGTAAACAAACACAATGTAGGAAGTTCTCGGACAGATAGCTATTCTCATCGACATTGTCAAGGAGATTCGGAAGCGGATAGAACTATCTTTGTCGGCGTGTTGAACAAAGTGACCTCAATATCAGATTTTGGTACTTTTTTTTACGTGTGGCATATAAAATTTAAATTTGAGTACAATGCTTGGATATCGCACTGAATTTTGGCTGACGTGTAGCATCTAGTGTGCTAACACTTTGTAACATTCTGTATTTCATAATATTTTGCAATTTCCCCGTCGCTGCTTGACTAAACAGTATAATACTTTATGTATCCTCATAAATACTAATAGAACAACGCTAGAGATATGCAGGTGATTTCGTGTGGGCTACCATTTGTAGCTGTTTGTTGAGGCCTATGGGTGGGCAATAGTTTCGGTTTCTTTCGTGAGGTTGATCATTAACAATTTTTATAATATGTATTTTTTATGTATTGCACAATGTGACACAACTTACAATTCAAATACGTTCACAGGAATAAACACTGCGTTTCTCCCATTGGCGTTGCTAGAATTTGTGCCACCCGGGTCGGTCATTTAGTTTGTCGCCTCCTCGACAACGCAAATAACAGCCTAATAAACGTGACATTACCCGACAAAAATACTGAAACACGTAAAACCAAGGTGGTGCTAAAAAGCGCCGGACCAAAACAGTTGTTACTCTTGCTACTATGTTAATCTGCCTTTGCAAAAATATAGGTTTCATTGGTATAAAACCATAACTTCATATTTGAAATTCAAATTTCCCACGGCTATCAGATACGTTATTGATTCCTCCATTGTATAAATTTCAACATCTTATGGGTTTTAGAATAGTTCTGTATGCAGAAGTATCCAGAGAAAATGGAATTAGTCGCCATTGTCAGTACCTATTAACTGTTAGCCGACTTCATGGCGGATGTATTATTTGGATACGAGGCTTGCGTTTTAAATTGCTATTTGACGGAGGTCAGTAAATTACTGCTGTAGTGGCAGCAGTTAGCAGCCGTATGAGAACGTTACACGCGTAACCGGAAAGCCAGTTCATTCAAAAGCCTACGGGAAGGGATGACGCTGTGAAATACTAGAAAGGATTGCTTGGCAGCCGCAAAAACGGAAGCAAATCACTACTTATCGCATTTTCAAAACAATGCCAACAGCCTAACTAGGTTGGTGTTAGGAAAGTGGGTGCACCTTATGTAATCGCTTAAATACAGTTTTCAAGATATAAAGAATATATGATAGCGTTTCATGTTTCCTTGTACAATATGATGGATTGGCATTTGACAAGTATTCTGTGTGATTTCACACGTGGAGGAATTTTTATATTTGACCCTTGCCCTTCGACACGATATTTAGTAATTGCATGTAGAAAATATCTCGTGGTATTTATCGGTTTCTATCAATATTTTGTTGCGTGCCACGTTCTGCTACTTGAAAACTTGACAATTTCATGTTACGATGGTCTCTTAGAAACCCAAGCTTTTCAAATTCGAACTGAAAATAGACTGAATACATCTAAATGGTCTCTCGTTGCCGCACATGCACTGCAGAGGCCCGAAAATTGACTGTCAACGCCAATCTTGCTTTTAGGGTATCCCGACAAGAAGGTTAATTTTTGATACCGTATAATTTACAATGATAAACGGAAGAAGATTGAGATATACATATAGTACCCAAAGTCAGATCAACACAGTAGCATGAGTAGCAAATGCTACGGGTCCCACGCATTCTGGATTCCCGTAGTTCACGTTTTTGTCGGATAATTTCTTGTATCACAATGTCAGATTTAGCAGTAGGGCGTTTATTGAACATATATATATATATATATATATATATGTATGTTAATTCGGCTCTTCTAGTACCGTATATAAGAACCGGCTTTTAAATAATATGCAATCATTTTAATTGATTAAGATTTATATAAAACAGTAAGTTATTGGGTCACGTATTCTACCGTGTGCGTCAGTAGCCATACACAAGCAATATATATAGCCTTCTCAAAATAAGTTTTCAAGCTCTATGTAATTTCAAATATAAGAAGAAGGCAACCTACGCACGTTTCTGAAGCTTACTCATCCACATCTTGAGAATATTACAGAAGTATTTGTACTATTTTGGCCCTAGCACAATAGACCATTGTCCCTTTGCAGCGACTCGAAAGCTCGTACCCGCTTTTAAGACTGGGTCGGTGCTTGTGTTGTATTTTTGACATTTACGCTACGCCACATGTGCTAACCCCGTTTCGGGAAAGAATGCGAAATATTTAAGACCAAAACACGTTCCACGATTCCACGTTTCGACACGGCATTTTCACGTATATGTAGTGAATGTCCAGGCGTAGAGTTGCGTTTGAAAAACCTGAGTATCAAGTCAGATTGAGTCGTTGAATAACAACTGAAACTTGGCATAAATGTAACAGTAATGAAAAGAAATACTCCCAGTGCATATTGAAATAACGAAAAATGCTATTTTATTAAAGTTATTAAAAACAACGAGGTATCTTTGAAATTCAGTTTCCAATGTGTTCCTATGTTTAAAGACTCGAGATACAGCGAGTACTGGAGTCGAGTAATATGAGATTGCGAATCGCCTCGAGTCGAGTCTTTGAAGCACTATCCTGCGGGAGTTTGATATCTTTTTTTTCGTTGATTTGATAAAATAAGATTTATTAGCTTCATTTCCTGTAGAGAAAACTAAGCGGTTCATAATTAAGAAAACTCGGTAATTAAATTAAAGATCGCCTGTAGAAGTCAACCGAGGCATTACGGTTCGTTAAAACTGAAAAGGATGATATGTAATTATGTAGGAATTGACACACAGTGCTGCCCGCCCCGCAGTCAAGTCGCAACAAAGCTAAGTATGTATATTGTATTGGAGTGTTTCCAGATGACTCTCCCACAGTGACTATAGTAAATCATCATTAATTATAATACGACATTGCCTGTCAATATAAATTGTATTTATCGTACAATCGCGCTATTTGAAATAATAATAAGCATAAGAAATATTTATTTGAAAAATGTCGTCATTATATAAACAAAAACACAATATTTCACATACAACAGTGGCCAATAAATGCAACGCGTTTAGAATTACATTTTTGTGTATCTGCTACTGCTACCAGGGGATGAGTACAGGAACTGGCTCTTGTCCTGAGAGAGGTTTAGGTAGATAGTTCCGATGTAAGCATCACCAGCTTGGGTATATATACTTGTATATATATCACAATACTAAGGCCAAATAAAAATGTGAATTTAATATATAACGGATATGTGGTAAGTTTTATTCTCCTTTGCATCTCTGGAACGTTTTCTGTCGTCTTGTATACCTATATGTCAAATGTTACCAGAGCCCACACTCAGCTTCGACATGAGACTACACACGAGCGCCGCTTGAGGCGTATGTATAATCATTTTGATTTTGTCATTTTTGGCATTAATCCGAAAGTAATTCTCCTCTTCGTTTAGTTCCCATGATAGTGAATGGTAGCTCACAGAAACTAGGAGTGCCTGCGTAAAGAACATGTCGTGTTACTAAGATTAATGGCTCGGACGACAGTGAGCAATGTAAATAGCAGATATTTCACTAAATTGCAGTCGTTAAATATGTGTACGAAACCTTCGATGCTTTTTTCGTTTGACGCTGTAATGACACTAAATATATTTAGTACATCTATCATATCAACATCTACATAATGTACAGTACTTATAAAGTAATGTAATAGACAGTCAATGACACATGACTATGTGTAAAACAATGCACTTGAAAATCACCATCATTTTCTCCCAGAACGAAAGAAACACACAGCACAGTTGCGCAATAATAAAAACACCAGCAGTGTGGAAGGTTGGTAACAAATACTTCATGACTCGACCGGGAGGCCCACGCATTAATGAATAGGTGTGAATCACTTTACTGAGAAAATATTTCTTATGTCATGTCTGATTTAAGAAAGAATGCTGAGTAAATAGTGCTGGTTAACATCACGTCTGTAAAGTAAAGTATTCATCAAGTATACATTCCAGTGTTTGTTATTGTAAGGATATAACATAAGTCCTATCCCATGGTTGCTGTACTATACAGCATATGAGAACGGAAATACAGATGTTTTGTTGATAAGCATCTATGATTTGTTCCCGTAAGCTTCCGTAAATAACTACCACCATGGAACCTGTAATTTGGACAGAAAACCGCGGATTTTTCATTTACCAATATTTAGACAAAACATTGGTCTGCGATTCGTTCAAGGCAGAGCACACTTAAAATATGTCTTGAAATAATGATGTATCATTTAGTATAATGATCTTGGGCATTGAATTGGGAAAACTTGAAAATTTTTATCCCGTGGGAACACATGGTGAATTGGTAGAAGCAATGAACATTGGTGGCATCGCCATGAACAATAGATTTTTAATGAAGTGACCATTGCAAAGTAAAATAACATTTTCCTTTCATTTTACATAAAGTTATTTTCATGTAGTATCTGATACTAAATAAGTTCCTGCCCTGTCCTTCTTCCTGTACCACCATATACCTCAATATATGTTTGTAATTAAAAAAACACATCTGACATTTTCAGGGAAGCTTGAAGATGAACATCAGTTGTTAGTAGAATGAAATGTATGAAACTGAAAACCTACAGCTAGGGAATGTGGTAAATGAAAACTTTTCACTTGAGTTCACATACGATCCCAAACAGTGTGTGGGAGTATAGAAGTATGTATCTATGATAGATATGACATTTGCCATGATCCGCAACCAACTAGTTCCAAAAAACCCTACTGGTTTAGCGATCGTGTTATGGCAATAAGCAGTGTACGTGCCCTACAGAATGTAATTTGTTTTTCAAATGCCACTATTATGTTGAGCAATAGACCATGCATTAGGTGTAATCTCAATGGATGAGCGTGGGTGTTTCATTACTATTACCTACCTTCATATTTGTAGTTACATGATATACGATCCTTAATCCTTTACAGATTCCTCAATAGTACTTACCCTGTTTTCGACTTTAATGAAGAATATTCTTCGGTAATTTACACCGATGTATAGTGGAACAACACGTTGCGTTCGATCTGAACCCTGTAGTCGTGTAGCTAGCGCATAACCAGTAAAAAAGGCACAGCCGTACGCAGGAATCTGTGTCCAGCAATACCTAAGAAATCCATAAAAATCAGAAGATGAATGATATAGCAAGATAAAACTTGATATGTATATGTGTTTGGCGATATTCACTTTGGTGTACTTCGCAACACTATGAGTGACATTGTTTAGCAAGAAATCGAAACTAAGTATACCTAAGATATAAAAGTTGTAATTCATGGATTTCAGTTGGTCCTTGTTCCGTAAGCTCTTTGTGTTCCATTAAAACCCTCTGGCTCCAGTTTACCGTTCTGTTCCTCAGTCTTACTGTCGGCAATAGTTTCTGTAGGTTATTTTCACTGCAACATAATACTTATTCTGAATATTGAAGGATAGTTTATAATTAAGTTAGTATAAAGGTGGATAAACATGGTTTCAATATATATACTAAAAGAAGCATAGTTATCCAGCATTACTTGGTAAAAAGACCGATAAGGATTACCTCTACCAATGTTGTTTTTGGAAAAGAAAAAAAAACGCTATGGTCTCTGGTGCTAGTTAAATGCTCATGCAATAATAGCCATTTTTTAGCTCATTATTCAGATACCATTATCCTATGATATCCTCAGAGGGGATACAAGACTCCATGATCAATTCCAGATTTTTAGTGTGTTTGGCCAGGCATAGCTTTGGAAAACACAGACATTGTGTAAAACTCCAGTAACTATTGTTACTTCATTTTATCCTGGTAACGTTTCTTACGATAAAAATCCCAGCTTGTGTTTTTTAGCATCATACGGCCCAAACATAATCCTCATTGATATTGCAGCCATTGCTATCGCGACTTGTTCCGTACATGGGTACATTCCTTGTAGAAATTGACACTTTGCTTCTTCATGCAACAAAAGGATCGAAAATGGATCGTTCACCTAATAAAAAATCATGGTTAGCATTAGTGACATCCTATTTGAAACCTACAGAAAAGAAAAGCATTGCTTCAAATGCTACAAGCTTGTATGATGAAATACGGAGTCAGCCCGATCTTAATGTCTGAATGGACGAAATATGAAATCTTCCACTTCCCCTTCAATGAAAGGACTGAGATCCACTAGACCCCTGGGTTACATAATATTTACTTTTTCCTCCATGCTCGGCATCAGTTTCGCATCCCGCCTCAAGTATATTTTCGGTGTTTCAGACGCATAGTCCGTATGTCGAATTCCGCTGAGTTGCTGGAGAATTTGAGGCCACTTCTTCAATTCGATAAGAGGTCTGTGCTCTAGCTTGAGCTGTAAATCTACATGGAATTTTAAAAATCACAAAGAAATTACTTTTAAGAATTAAAGAGGTTGTGACTAAGATTTGAAATGCATACGAAGGCTTTTTGATGCTATCCATAAAGTGAAATATTTTTTCGCCTCTTCGGGAAGGTTCATTGCATCAATGACATCTTGCATTGTAGTGTTGCTCCCGTGCTTCAATTCCAGAACTTTCTCTGAATTATCCATCCTGGAAATTTAATTTGATTATTTATTCTTGTTTATCTAACTATTAAACATATTTTTATTGTTACAAGGAAAGTGTATCGGATTTTGTACAGATTCCATGGCTTGAAACAGATACGAGTACATAATGAGACGTACTTGTATACTTTTAATTTTTGGTATGGTCTACTCATGGATTCTTTTAAGAGATTAGAGCATTTGTGCCAGTCTCGCGAACGAATTTGCTCACAGCATTGCAACGCCGTTCTGTTTTCTTTGTCTACTGCATGCTGAAACATTAAACATGTTAAAATGTGAAATATCTAACTTGGTATAAAGACTGGATTCATAATGCTAGTAGTGAATCACAAGTGAAAGATTCTCAAAACCATTGACTCCTTTATATTCTAAATATTCAAGTAAATTGAGATTCAAATATTGAGGATTCTAAATACTGAGGATTCTAGTACTACTTTTTTATTATATAAGAATTCTAATTTCGCAATGTTCAATGCTGCAGTGTATGAACACACATACTTTGTCTATGAACGGATGATCTAAGAGGATTTTTATGATATCGGGATGCCCACATCCTGCAGCCAAGTGAAGAAGACTTGTTTGATTGCGATTTCCTAAGTTGGGGTCACAAATATCATCTTTGAGCAAGAGCACGAAGGCATCTGTACGGCCATACCTGACAGAAAACAAACCCGTTGGAACTTAGTATCATAATCCATGATTTCTTAATGTAAGGGAATGTGATTATTAAATCTTTACCAGCAGGCATAGTGTACCGGCGCCCAACCATCATGATCCCAAACGCTGGCTCGACTTGGATCAGCCTTTAATATTTCTTCTATGACTTGTAGATCTCCGTCTGCAGCAGCCCGATGCAACGGAAATTCATCTACCCAACTCATTTCTCTGCATAAATTAATAATTTAGCAAAAATAAAATAGCGGATGGAATATGACAGAATCCATATAGTTACTAGAATTGAATTTTTAAACGGAAGGAACATTGATCCATGAAAAAATTACCGATTTTCTTCACTGATTTCTTTTCCCTTAAACCATTCTTCACGGTCGGGAATTTTGATTTCGTTGTAGTTTGGGGGCCCTTGACCGAAAAATGGGTTTATGACAACAAGGTCAACCTGAAATATCAATTTTTTATTATTATTATTGTAAGGTATTTCATGTTTCTTGATACAGTAGAACCTTCAAATGATCTTTCCAAAATGGATCTTCTCCACAATATTATTAATTAACGACCATCATCAGTGAATGTATTACAGCCACTGCTGGCTCTTTCACTGCGTATTTTCATATTGTTGTCTACTACTATAGAGTTCTAGAAATTCTATCAGAAATAGAATACTACTTTTATAGAAAGATAATGCTGTATGCAAAATTAGTAAAAGGAACCTTATTATGAGGACTTATATCTGAACCAAACGTCGGATTAAAGACAATCATATCGCAGTTGTTCAACTCCAGCATTCTCTCCATTGCTACTTCAGGAGTTATTTTGTTTTCAAGTAATCGCCAGTCGCTAGGAAATATTTGGAAATAAAAATGTTGAGTCCAGAAACATTACTCAAACCACAATGTAACACTTACCTGGAGGCGTCAGCGGCATACGCCGGGTTTGTGATATTTTCCTGAATTCTTTCAAGAGCGCTCGGACGAAACAGAGCTTGCAGAGCCATCGGTCTTGCCTGTTGCCTCTTCAGCCATCTGTGATATAGGATAATAAATACTCTATATACTTGACTATTTTCCCAGGTGTTTCTCCAATACTGCTCTAACTTTGAAATTGACAAGATACTTGGTTAATGGTGCTTGAATTAAAAAACAGCACTTGAATGAAGCAATTGGGCACCTATCTAAAGCTTCAAAAATCTGCCTCGTGCTCTCTTCATATCTATTTGGATGATCGATTATTTCCTTCTGTGTCTCATGCATACATCTGAAGCCATCTAAAAAATTAAAGTTAAAGATCTTGAGTTGTGACATGGCAATTTAAACCTCCAAGGTGTATTAGTAACCACAAATTATAAAATAATATTTTGATGATGTATCTGATAAAAAATCCTTTCATTATTAATTACTGATGATTAAGATTAGATTTTCTGACCATTTACGATGTAGAAGCATACCTGGCCGTCGCATCTTGTTCTCAACATTTGGAAAGGGATCGTGCTTAGCAAATACAGGTACTACATAAAGCTTCACTTCAGCAGTGCTGTTCTTCGACTAAATGTACCAAATTTCAAATCAATCAAAGTGCCATGTACTTGCACAATTTATTAATATTACAATACCTGAATTTTTTGCTCTTTGGCTTTGACAACTCGCCGGACTTTAATCCCTGTTCCGGTCAAACTAGTCTCTTTTGTGGTCTTTTTAAAAATATGGTACATAACTATGGGGCAGTGGTAAATATTAAAATTCAAAATGTAGAGGCACCACAAGCAGTAAGACAGAAATACCATGTAAAACATAACCCATACAATCCTAAAAATACCATACACAATGAATGTATTTTTTAACCATTATTCAACTGGTAAAAATATACCTTGTATGATTGATCTATGATTGCCTGTATTGTGTGTGACTTTGTGTAATTGGCTGGGATAGTGAGAGCTGGGAATTGCCATTTTTGTTTATTGTGGATTGTGAAAGAGTCGTGCCCACTGAAATCAAAAATAAATCTTGTAAATAGTTAAAACATAAGGAAAAATATTATAAAATTAATAGGTGAAAACCTCTAATGAGAACATATTAAAAGTAGGTCTACCTTTCTTGATGTTCATGTTCTCCATAAGACACTAAAAATACTTCGTAATCCTTTGTTTTGAAGGTCTTTGTGGAAGGCTTTGTGAGAGATATTGGACGTAATATAGCGATGACTATATTCTGCTGGGAATCCATATTACAGCAGATGATATCAATACAAGATAAAACTGCACATCCTGTCTATTACCAGAAATTTTTCCACCACTTTGAAATCCTACAATTCCACACTATATTATATTATTATTCAATTTGCCACAGCCCAAGTAAGAGGGTGTGGCATTCCTACTACCACGCCCACCATTTCCTAAAAATAGACTCAAGTTTCTTGCTTAATACTTGACATTAATTTTATTAATAATAATTTTTTATGTTATTTATTTTTTTTAGCTTTGCGAGTAACCATGGTTTCCCACACGGAACCACACCTTGATTAAAAACAAAACGCATATTAGGGTTCAGAGTTCAAATAGCACAGTCGATTCTCCCGGTTGTGACGTCTAGTTTCATTTCACCGGTGGCGCATTTTACTATCGAGGGCCCAGGGGCCCGAAAATGGAATCGTTAAAATTTGATATTTTCCTCGGAGTCTCAAGGAAGCATATCACCTCATCTTTGATTCAATTTTAGTAAAAGTAGTGTGTGATCATTTACGTCGTTATTTGGTATTCACGCCGCGACCCTGCGCAAGTAAATCATTGTGCTGTTTTTAAATTTTTAATAATTTCATAAATTAGCAGTATTCTTGTAGGAAATCTTTAAAGGTTTTTCTTTCGTTGCTATGAACGAGAGACGGAAAGATTCCCATTTGGAAAGCCTGGATAAAATGCAAGGATATCAAGAATTTTTGGGTATGCTGCTTATTAGTATTTGCTTTCTTGCAATGTATTTTTAATATTCTCTTTGGGATCTTCGTAACTGACCATTAATAATGTTTTTAAGAAAAATATGCTATCCGTCAGCATATGAAAATTGCTCTGCTTAAGGTAGTTGAAAACAGACCAGAACATCCGATGCTGTTCCTGGCCAATTATTTTGACTCCATATCGACAGATGGAACCACCGATAAGGTACTGGATTATATAGGGACAAGACGAGCCTTGTATTAGGGGGTGTACCTTGATATTACCTTTATTTTGTTACGTGTCTCATCTATATCTTTGTTATATTACAGATTGCTAGAACAAGAAGAACCCTCAGCTTATCACATCACTCGCAGCCTATGTTTCAAAATAATTTGATTTTGGCGTATGATATTCTAAGTGCTCCTAAGAGTATGAATTTCTTGCTTCTTTTTTTTTGGCTCGAATGACTTGTGCTCCTGAATATATACAAGGCATTTGAAGAATTGCAGTTAAATATTTCCACGCTTTGCATATGCACAAAAAAAATCTATATAGTAAGCACAAAAGTGAGTTTGTTTGTCAATGTGACACAAAAGTCTAGAAACAGTCGCTCCCTCATATATATATATATATATATATATATAGATATATGTATGTCTAGGTTTAAGTTTACCAGATTTTTTTTATCTTGAAACCTTGATAAAGCGAAGTATATGTCAAAATTTAGACCCTTAAACTAGTATGTTTGGTGAGCCTACTAATGTTTAAACATCTGTTTCTCTTGGTCTCAAGATCCTACTTCGAAGAAGCTTGCTAATAAACGAGCAGGTCTCACCGGTTCTGTGCATGAAGAGCTTCTGAAGTCTTTCTGCGAAGATGTTCCTGCGCCTTTGGCTGAAATCCTTCTTCAGAAGATATGTTGCAGGTGGAATGAAATGGTGCCGTATGAAGTGTTCCGTTACAGCATGACGGTAGTATTTGTTTTGCAAGGTAGAAGTTCTACATTTCAATTTCAAGATATAGGAATTTGATTATGTCACTTTATATTCATTGAGTATGTTTTCAGATTTCCTAAATCTTTCAAAAGACCTTTTTATCGTGCTGAGTGGCAAAAATGAGAATTCTACTGAAAGGTGATGATAATTTCCTGGAATATGAAAGCTTTTGATATTTCATTACCCCTTGTTGTGGGCACTCGGTTACATTTTATCATGACTGCCATGCTTATCAATGTTGCGTACAGATGCCTTTGCAATGCTGCCCTTAATTCATTCAAGGAAGCACTCTGCCAAAGTGCTGCAGTAAATTCAAATAAGGTGTTCGAAGCAGGCCGCCGCCTCAGACCTGATTATTTAGCTATTGAAATGTTAGATGTAAGTTATAAGTTTATTTTTTATGTATTTTTTTAGTATTGTAATGTTCTTCATTAAGTGCATTTATTGCAGTAGGCAGCCATGTTTACTTTCGGAAACTATGATTTCCATTTTCACTCCAGTAAAATTCCAGTACCTTTTTAGTGTTGGCATAATTTTATTCATTTTCTTTTCATAGTCCAAAGACAATGGGAAGGACCCAATGGAAATGGAAGACTTTGTGCAAGAGATGTCTGTTGTATTTTTGCAGAATGTCAAATGCGTTCGATGACAAATCACTGTATATGTTGTAATGATATTTTTATTTTAAATCCTGCTTTAATTATTTTTTGTTACGGTATTTACATTGTGTAGTCTACTGAATTTTTATCGTACAAATGTCCTACCATTTGCTGGTTTCCTTCTTTGTATACATGAATTTTTTCATGGTTGCTGTATCTTTTATATATATAATTATATTGCTTTTTAACACGAGTATATATTTATATTTTATAGGTTTTAGGATGTAATTGCTTAATTAACCATAGTTATTAATTGCCAATATGATGAAACTATCTTGGAAAGAAGGGAAATTCCTTGTGTTTTACCTAACAGCCTTCATAGGCCTTCTCATTTTCCTCCAGGTATTGAACTGTAATTTTTAAGGCTGATCTTGTGAGCAGATTTATTTCAAGGTTATTTCAATTACTTCCAGGGTTTTTTCCCAGACAAAATGGTAAGTGCTCGCCTCAGCAACACGGATGATATTCCACCACCACCTGAGAACAGTGATGTGCTGCTCAAGCTGAGTAGTGAAGAGTTTCCTGCTGATAAGACATGGAAAACTGCTGGTAATAGGAGTCGCACACTTGGTTGTATAGGATATAATCAATGGTACATTTAAAGTAAATAGATTGGAATATTTTGTGGACATTATTGGTAATATTAGGTTTTTCAAATATTGTAAATTCACGCCCCCCCTGAAAATCCTACACGCCTCTTTTAGAGGGGTGCGCCCCCCAGTTCGAGAACCCTGATATAAGCCATATAAAAATCTGTTAAAAACAGAGCGTAGAATAACGTAAGGAAACTAGTAAAAGAATTTAAATGAACAGTTTTATCAAAAGTCACTAGTATAAACCACTCGTTGTATTGAAGCTTCATTACCTCATAACTACACAAAGCTGGTTTTGATTGTGCTGGACGGATTGCGAGAAGATTTCCTCTTCGGTCCGGAGCACGAGCAAGCCATGCCATTTATTCGAGGAAAAATGAAAGAGGGAGACGCAGCTGGTTTCGTCTGTAAAGCACTAACTCCTACGATCACTTTACCGAGGATAAAGGTTTGTTTCGTTTGAAAATTGATATCTATATTTTAAGTGCTGAATAACTTATATATGTCAAGCCAAAAACCAAATACTCTAATTGTTGTTTGCGGACTATTGTCCCCTCTGGGAACTCTTTATACTTGAACTCTCAGGGATAAATATGATGTCAACAATAATAATAATATTTTTTTTCCTTTTGATTTTATTACAGAACATTGATATTAATGTTATGTGATTCATGTTCTGCGATTAAACTCAAAGACTTTACTGTTAGATAAAGTGAAGTACAGTGAATTGATCCCCATAGAATATATTATGCCAAGCTCTAATACTAGCGACTCGACCCCAAAAATTGTCATAAAACTGGCAGAAGACTTAAATGACCCTATGAATCCTCATCGATCCGCTGTTAAAGGTAAATGTACCCATTGATTATTTTTATATTAGTCCTTAACTACTGGAAGTATACCTGGATACAAAGACGTTTTGCTGAGTCTGGATCAAGCTAAAGAGCTCAAGGAAGACAACTTTATTAGAACCGCTTTTGCAGATGGGAGATCTATCGTTTTCTATGGCGATGACACATGGGTCAAATTATTTCCTGGAAAGTTCAAGAGACATGAGGGAACCCCTGGTTTTCAGGTCGGATCTGTAAGTTGAAATATTACTTATAATATTATATACTTATATTGTTTTATAAATATAATATGCTGAAAGCCATAACATTTATTCTGATACAGATTGATGACAGAATATCCATTCATGTAAAAAAAGAACTGCTCCACCCAGATAATTTTGATATAATGATTCTTCATTACATGGGAATCGATTACGTTGGTCGTACTGCAGGTAGTTGTTTGACTTACATATTACATCCAATGTTTTCCATCCTCAGGCAAAACTCGCAAAAGCCAGAGATGTGAATTGGAAATAGGAATAGGAAAGTGAATAAAATATGTACCACAATGTTCAATGATTTATTGTGTAAAGGCTGATAAATATGTGGTATTCACACAATATATCATTGTTTTGCATTACCTTGAGGGATCCACTGTTGTATAGATAAGGAGTACAGTGAGATAGATGCTGACTAAAGAAACACAATTTTTTAAAGTTTTTTTATATCAAGTAAAACTCCAGACATGTAAACTGTTTTTCCAGAAACGTTACTCAAATAATTTAGAATAGATTGTTCATAAAAATACCGGTTTTTGTTTTTGAAGACAACAATTCTGTAGAAGTTGAATTTCATATTGAATTAATGAAAATTTTTTTTATCTTTCAGGACCCAAGAGCCAACCTATGGATTCTAAGCTTGGAGAAATGGACAAGATCACTGAAGATATCTATGAAAGTTTGAAAAAGCATGTATGTATTTTTTCTGATTATAAATTATATTCACCACAAACACTAAAGTATATTCATTGGTTATGTCGAATAATAAATATTGGTGGTGTGTTGCTTGCTTTTCCCTGCTTGTTTTTTTGTGTAGCACAGCAGGTGTAACACGGGCATAGAAAAATATCTGCTTGATATACAATGTTTCTAGAGAGAATTTTTTTTTTCTTTAGTGTATGTCACAGCTACACTTTAATCTAAAGGTATTTTGTTACAGATCAGTTGATCTGTGTTCCATTATATAATTGTTAATTTAATTATTTTTCCAGGACAGCTTGAAGTCTAGCAAAAGTCTTATCGTTATCACCGGTGATCACGGAATGACAGACAAAGGGAGTCATGGTGGAACCACGGCTCATGAACGTGATATTCCTCTCATATTCATGAGCCCAGGAATCGATCACGATTTTAAAATGTAAGTTGGAATTACTAATGAATTTGAATGCAATAAGTTGCCTAGTGAGTTTATCATTTTGTCATCATCATCAGCTTCTAAATCGGTAATGACATTTCACATTAACCATGGTATAGCCCGCATATTAAAATGAACTTTTTTATAATATCATATTACCTGGTTGCTATTTTGACTTACTCTAATTGATACCTATATATATATATATATCATATTTTTCTTCTCCCTTGGAATGTCATCTAAATATTATTTTAAATTTATTGTGTCTGTAATTTCTTGAACGAAAAGAGTTGATTTTTTATCTTGAATTTCACATACTTCTACAGAAACAATAACATTCCTATCGAAATGGATCAGACTGATATTGCATCGACTCTTTCTCTCTTACTTGGACTGCCGATTCCCCGTAGTTCCACCGGAAAAAGCATTCTTCCTATGATAGAGGTGAGAATATAGGGTTTAGAGCAGTGGTTCTCAACCGGGGGTCCGTGAAGCGTTTTCTGGGGGTCAGCGGAAACGTTTCAGTTCTAAGTTTCATTGTTATTGCTATATTTTGTTTACAGACAGACATATGTTTGCAGTTTAAGGTTAGGTGTTATGTTCTGTGACCATCTGATTGCTAAATTTCCGATTAACTAGTGGTAATGTGAAAATGCGATGGGGTCCGCAAATGTTTTGGGGCAGCTAAAGGGGTCCGCCAGGACAAAAACCTTGTGAACCACTGGCCACTAGAGTGTTCGTAAATTTTATGCGTTTATATAGTTGTATCATATCCTATTAGTATGACATTTACAATTTAGTATCACAAGTCGATAAGACTAGACTGACATACAATAGCCGTAGTGTACAATATCACATTTACAAATCAATTTGCATTTCTCGTTAGTGCCAGGAATGGTCTTAGTCCTGGTTTAATGAAATGCCAGTTCCAAGATTACTGTTGTTAATCCATAAGAGCATTTTGTGACTGTGGCCGATATGCTTGGCGGGCCACAAAGTCTCCGAGGGCCGTGTGATTGACACCTCTAATCAAGAGGACCGGTTTCCTAAAATTCTTTTTTCAAGCAATACTTTTTGAATCCAGCAAAGTGTTTTTTCTTACTAATATCAAAAAAAATTGAGGTTGAATGGAATTGTAATAAAGCTCCTTTTTTCAGAAAATGAATTTGCATAATCAACTTCATTCAATGCAGTATAATTGCCATCAGCTGTTGTCTCTTGCCTCTGAAGGTGGTTTTTTGAAGCAAGATAGTGATGCAATCATTGATCCAGTTCAATTATATAGGTAATGTATTGGAATAAAATGAGGTAAATTTGTAGACAAACTTTAATGAAATTATTATGGGATAATAAAGTTGAATAGTCTTGAATAAAATAGTTTTGCAACATCACTTAACAGTGAACTTGATCAAGCTCATTATTATCTGGTTATTGCATTTTTTACCACATGTTCCAGGAATTCCTTGATTTCCCATGCAACTTGGCTCAAACACCCGAATACTGCCGATAAAGAATTCATCGAAGCCAAAACGGGGTACATCACCTGCCAGAAAATGATTTCTGATCAACTTGTATCGAATGTTGCTTCCTATAATCATATGGAAATGGGTGTTGGAATGATTATTCTGTGGTTTGTAAGTTGATGTTTTATCTGGATACATTTTTATTTAAATTCATTAAACAAATGAGAGATGATTTTTATTTAATCATCATCTGGCTTAACTTATGCTTTTATTTTGAAAAATAACTAATTAACTATTTATTAAAGTTTAGTTAAATTCAGTCAACATTCTTAAAATAGGTGAAACCTTTTCAATTCAATTTTTATTAGGGTTACATCTCAGTGGTCTTGACTTGGTGTCGGATCGTTCTGGCCCGGAAACCTTCTAATCAAGGAGATGGCCAGTCTCGCAGCTCTCCTATGACGTGGGGTGTGTTTGCCACAGTAGGGATTATACTACATAGCATTAGTCTTCTGTCGAGTAGCTTTTTAGAAGAGGAACATCAAACATGGTACTTTGTTTCTGTCACTTTTCTGGTGGTCCTTTTCGCCAATGTGATGACGGACGTGCTCGGTGCCAAGATGGGGATATCCGACATTTTGCAGAGCGGAATGTTTTCGAAACGTGAGTGAAACCAATCAGCTTTTAGTTTGGGGTTCTTCCAGCATATGAAGAAGTGTGGCAGATGTCTCAAAATTCAAGCCAAATTTAACATAGCAGTAATTATTTTACATATCATTAACCAGTCTTTAACGGTCTTAGTGTATGCATCCAATCAAAAAAGACGGGGATATTTTAAGTAATGGGTTTAGTAAGTTTCAAGAAATAGCCTTTAATCTGGAAGCCTGACATCGTAATGTCATAAAGCATATTTTGAACCTACAAGAGTCTTAAGTTATAACATTAAGTCACAATATTAATGTTGTGACATTACAGAGTACGATTTCTCTGTTATACCAAAATTAATTAAAAGGCCTGGGGTCGTGATGAGGACCCCTATTTGGAAAAAACATTTTCGGCACCCTAGGAGGTATGCCTGTACAGTATAATTTGTAGAATTATAAAAAGACAGTGAATTAAGTAATACAGTAATTGACAGCTGAATTGCACATTCTCCAACCTGTATATTTATAAAAATGATTTAATTATTCATATGTACAGTATAGATATTTATTTTGGGAAATTTACAAATAATAAATGCTCAAGGTATAGCTATGTTTATTATACTCGTGTGCTTGTGCATTCAATATTGTTTTAATGGATAAAATTATATTTTTCAGGCAAAAAACCTTCTATACCACAGGAGACAGAGAACAGCAAACTGCTACATAGATCGAGAAAACTGGATGAAAGTCTGGATCCCAGTTGGGATTTTATTGAGCTTGAGAAAGAGCAGGAAGATTCAGCGAGAAAGGAAGGTTCAAAATCGCTCAGACATATCGAAATGTCAGACTACAGAACGGTAGCGGTGCTCTTCTGTTGTTTGTTGACCCATCGTTTATTAAGATCATGGAACCAGACGGGCGTAAAATATACTGACGTGCCTGATATAGGTGACATAAATTTTGTATATCCCTGTTTATAACAGTTTCTTTTCTGAGATGTGTCTCCACTGAATTTGAAGATTTTTATAACCTGCTTTGTTTTTAGGTGACTGGTTCAATGAGCTACATAATGCAGTGTGGCTATCAGTCCTGTTGGTCCTGGGACTTGTTGGATTGGCTGTGATGCTTGAAGTCTTGTCTGTCGGTACAGATTCTTGGCAACGGTGCTTGACGTGGGCCGGGCTAGCGCTTATTTACGTCTACAGAGAAACAGCAGGGAGAGTAAAGTTGTTCAAAGGCCAAGGTGGAGCAAATTCTTTGTGAGTCAAATAATGATATTTTCAGAATTGCCATTATTGTTTGTATAAAGGAAATTGTATGGAGCAGATTATGACATCACCAATAACACAAAAAAATGGACTATAATTTCTTAATACTTGGAATTATCGTATCCCTAAATTTAGCACTTTGAATAGAACCAGATCTACTACCATCTGGTTGGGTTGCTTGTCTCAGCTTCTCGTAAATTCGGAAGAATGAGTATTCATTTGTGTGTATGTTTGATCGTGTGCGCATACCTCCTTGGTGTCTTGACTCAAGACTTCTTGGTTTAATATACACTTAACTATTGTTTTTATGTTTCATTTACAATGCAGTGGAATTTTGTGTGCGAGGCTGGTGTATCTCTTGATCATTGTTAACATATCTAGGGCAATATATCTGAAGACAAAGTATGCTTCCAATGTTACAGGTAATTTATATTTTTTATGGTACCGCACAGCAGAGTAACGGCAATACGGAATAAGAGAGACTATATAGATGCGTAGCCAAGACTAAAAACATGTTAAAAAAGGATCCTACTAATGTTATATTCATAGTATAGCATCAACTTAACATCCACTTTTTTAATATGCAGGAGTTAGAATGATATATTATATTCTCCACTGTGTCATCCTTCTCGGAGCTTTACTGCTCAAACCGCACAACATTGTCATACTTGTTCTCAACCTGTTTCTTTACTGGGCCATCTTTCGTCAACTGTGGCCTGTCATGAACATGGAGAGTGATGCACGACTAGGAAAAATTGTTTTACGTACAGCACTGTGTTATTGGTTTGGACAGATGTCCTATTTCAGTTTGGTAAGTATAGGCAGATTATTGTTACACATCATCTTTTCCATACACGCAACAAAATCTGTGTTGTGCTTAAATATTTGTCACTACCTCTTATGTCTAAGTTATTTAACTCCCCTTTGTTGGTACTAACATTTTTGAATTAATTTCAGGGCAATTCAAACAGTCTGTCTTCAATTGATATATCTGCCGGATATATCGGTATGGCAAGTCACATAGGAACGCTTGAAGACTTGGCCGTGATTTTTTTGCTTCTCTATGTTACCTATGTCGGACCTTTACTCTGGACTTTGCTTTGCCTTACCGACATCACCTTATCTTCTGCTGGTGAGTTCTTTAAATATGTATTCCTAAATATTTGGTTTAAATTAGTATTAATAGTCGACTAAAATACAGAAGTTATGAATAAATTAAAACATTTAGAAACGCCTTTAACATTATGAAGTGATTCACACTATATATACTCTTACTATGCAAGACTGTAAATGAATTTTTGCGCACAAATTCTTTTACAGAGTTGTCGCACAAAAATCAACATTTACAGGAGTCCCAACTTGCAGTTTTTTCAACATTCGCGTTCCTTAGACTTACGGCACTAGCATTTTATGTAGTTTTAACGACTGCGATGCGATATCATCTTTTTATTTGGAGTGTTTTCGCCCCAAAGTTGCTATTCGAGTCAGCCTCTACTTTTGTGTACGGTGTCGTGTTGTCTGCTGCTTTTATGTCTGTTAAATACATACAGACATAAATTAACTTTTCTGTTGCTTGGCACAACCTAGTACTTAGTAAATAATTCTACTCTTTGACAATAAGAGTAAATTTATGTAGGAAAGCCTAAAGTTACAGATTTAGGGATTCATGCTTTTCGAAGTGCTAGTGCTAGTATTCAGGTTAAATCCAGGATTGTAAAGGTTTGGCAAAACTTCAGTTACCATGATTACAAGCATGCTAGGGCAAAATAAATTGGGGAGTTTTTGAATGATAATCGTTTTAATTTTGATTTTACCAATACCTAATTTTAAACATTTTATGATACACAATATTAATTGCTTAATATTATTTATAGAATGTAATATCGTATAATAAGTATCCTTTGAGCCAAGTTCCACGGACCGAGATGGACTCGGTCAACTGGTAAAATAATAAGCTTACGCACAGCATGTACTCTTTTGTTCCTCTCAATACGGAGATTACTTTATGCTATAATTTGTGGTGAAGTAGCATAGAGTGGATAAACTAAAGGTTACTTTGAAGTTTTTTCTTACAATTACAGTCTTGTGTATTGTACTGAACTATAATCTTTCCTAATCAACTAATAAGTTGTTTTTCGAGCCCTAGTGTATAAATATTCTGTGATATGGCTTGCCACTCAAACTATTCGATAATTGGTTGGTTTTTTACAGTAGCGTCTGATATGCAGGTTTCAATCTAATTAACTAGAATTCGTTTTGCTTTTTTACTTTTCTAGCTATCGGACCACATTGAATATATATTCAGTGTATTTTTAAAACTTTTTTTTTTCATGTTTGTTTCGTAACACAAAATATCAGTTTTTTTTTTAAGTTACTTGACCTAGATAAGTCCAAGATAAGTCTATGGGTTTATCAGATTATCCTTATTCAAGAAAAATGATAAAACGCCTGTTTCGATGCAAAATTGCGGTACATCGCTTAGCAATCAGATTAGTGAGCGCATATTTCAGATTGTCTTCAGAATGCGATGCTCGGAGGAAAACCCTCCTTAAGCATCAAACGTCTGAAAAACCTCATTTGTATCATCATAGTGCAGTCCAAGCGATGGGATTCGAACCAGCGACGCGCAGTTATGCCATATCAATAGCAAATTCATCGCGTGCGCCAGTGAATCGATGTAGAGCAACGACTATCTGAGTCGTTATGTTACGGAGACACGCTTCACGTACTTTCGCAAATGACAGAATGGCGGTCATGCGAACGATGATTATAATTTCGCTCGTTAGTGAAATTCTAGACTCAATGAATGGATACGCTGACTGTAGGGGTGAACGAAATTGACGCTTAAAAGAACAAGACTCGCCAGATTTTATTGATAACTCACTAAGGATTATAAGCATTTTACCACACATAAATACATTGTTTTGTAACGAATGTAATCTCACTACGAATGAAAAAAGGGCCAAGAAATCTTTATCACTTAAGCATTGGTAAAATTATTTGTATTGTAGAGGAATCAAAGTCCTTCGGAAGAAAGTTGGATTTCTTAAATTTTTCTAAAAAAGTCCAAGATAGTTTACTCTGATATTTGCATGACTTAGTTCTAAAATATCGTGTTTCAAGGTCATTAAAGCGATTATTTCAATACTTTAGTGACACACGAGTCATGTATGCGATTAAAAAGCAGCCAAAAGTAAGAGTTCCGAAATAAAAAAATATAAACAGCAATCGTTCTCCTCAAAATAGCAGTTAACAGCATCCAGGTGGGTAATTGAGGCGATCCATCTCCCGCGAGAGCTGACACATTGTGCACATCACTAAACAACTGGATGCCGAAGTACTGTCGTCACAAATAGAGCCCTGTAAAATATTTATTTTTCATCAAATCAAATTTTTATACATAGATGACATTCGGTTCGATGTACAGTTTATACGTTTGCTGTTTGATTGCGACGACGTATTAAATTTAGACTTTATTGTGGATTGTGGATAAATAGGAACGAATATGAAGGTATGAAGTACAGATTAGCACAAAGTAGTTACTTAGTTTGCTGCTACATAATTACGTGCGAAAAAAATCCCAACAAGCTATATATGTCTAGAGAAATCGGTATTTTGCGCACTCCCATTCATTCCCACGACTTGGACGAACAGCTTATCTATTTTGAATTTTATCAAGTAACACTATGCCAGTAAACAGCCATCGCTTGTAAATAGAAAAGTATTTTAATATTACATGAATATATTGCAAATTCCTCGTTTTTTATTCGATATCCAACTCTCATAAATCTTTAATTTTTTGTTGAAATGTGAGCCATACCTGGATGTTATGTTTTCCTCTAAAATAAGACCGCATCCCCACATGTCCTCCTGGTACACATCCGTTTGAATAACCGCAAAATCCGACACAACAGCCCTCACCCATTCTTTGAGCAATGGACGCAAAAAAGCAGCTCGGAAAAAAGAAAACGCAACAACCTTGAAAAGTTAATAACACGGTTTTTGAAGATGTGAATTTTCTGAAATACCAATGCTTAGTGTACCACTCGCTCATATTATTAATTTTTTGCTGATAGCGAACTATTTTATTCGGGTGGCTTAGTACTGCAAACCACATTTTTTTCAAATAAAGAATAATGTTATATCTTACAAGACTTGGTATCTTCGAAACAGTCACACATTCCCGATCCCCAGGCGTTTGCCACTGGTTGCTGCACCACAACCGCAGTAGTTTGCATTGGTTGGGCAATCACTACATTTTGCGCTGGGATATAAGCTTGCTAAAAAGACATAAAATATTGGGTTACATATATGTGGTATATAAATTGCATTCAGCACATTGCCTCGTTTATTCCTCCCACGTCAAATGGCCCTTATGGTTTTAGTGACGCCAATAATGATCATTTCCTGGATCATAAATTGTTAAAAGTCAGATATATTTACATATCACTACCATATTGTCTTTCTCAAGGTTTATGTATACGACAAATTATTGTAGATAGGAACCTTGAAGTTGCGATGTATTAGGTTATCCCTATGGAAACGACTAGCTTGTCAGTTTGTTAAATATTACTATTACAAAGTAGTCGTGTATTTATTATGCTGAAGTTATTTGCCTATGACGCCTGGCTTTCAAGGCGAAAAGAAAAATGCTTTTTCGATAGGTCTGCGCAGTAAAGAAGTCTGAAAAGACCCGGATTATTCGCGAGGGCGAGTTTGCTCAGGCTTTGCGTTATTCATCGCCACCGCAGTAAGTAGGTACCTTTCAAGGTATGTCACCATGGCAATCGGAACAAAAACATTAATGCTTTCAATTGCAATTATAAATACTCAAATGTCATCCCTTACCTCAACCATTTCTGCCATAATCAAAGAAGACAGAAATCAAAGAAGACAGAAATATATCGACACAAAATTCCGCTCCTACTACCAGAAAAATTCCAATGCTATGCCTTCTCATTTAGTCAATGTATAAAAGTTTCTATTTTATAGATCTACTAGCTTCTTATTTTCAATAAAAGGAAGTTATATCACCATAAAGAACAATGAATTTCAACCTTATTTCATCTCATTCCCCGTTTTCACCAATTGTATAAAAAGGTCATTTCCCCCTTTGCCAAGATTGTTTTACGCAAAAGTAAGTTAATATAAATAATAATAAATAATATGCATGCCCTCTTAAGTTGAACGGGACAATAATGGATGCTTATAAGTTCATGCATGAGTCACTCGTTCTCAGCTGGTCTAGCATTGTGTTGATTGTATTGCTAAAATGGGTTGAATCAGTTGGTCCAGAAGTTACAAAAAATAAGTTTTAATTCATAATCAGCAGAATCAATTTAAAACTGTATTTTCAATCTCAGTTTTTAAGCAATGTGTTCCCATATACAGTATATATATAGATATATGATTTTCCTTTAGAAAATAAGTAATTTGATATTAATTTAAATAACTTCTGACGCAATAATTATTACAAATGCCGCAGAAACAACGCAGTCAAATTTCTTGGACCCTGAAATGATATTTGTATTGGGTCCATGCAATTAAAAAATTCATACCAATCAAATATAAGAAGTAGAGGTAGATAACATTCCCAGAGATATACATTAGTCATCACCAAATTATAAGTAACCCGACCTACTCGGATTCAAAAGTTAAACAATAATTTATCATTTTAAGCGCAATCATGTGAACCTTGAAGGAAATACCCTTGTGAGGGTAGTCTGTAGCGAAGATTTATTTGCAAGATTTCATATTAGTTATGTCAAAATCCATGAAAAGATTGTATACTGTAAAAGAAGTAGAGGTAGATAGCATTGACACAGTTAACCCCTACCGATATTTCAAAAATTTGATCAGTTGAATCTCAGAATTATGCATGAAAAAGAAAACCGGAGTCCGGAGTGGATGAAATCCTAATTCGGGTCGGTTCAGCAGCAAAAATAAGAACCTGGGAATATCCTTTTCCTTGCTCCCTTCAGGGCCACCCCCTCCCCCCCCTCACTCTTTTCACTTCAAAACAGAAGAGAGTCGAGAGTTTTAAATAATTTATTCAAGTTTATGACATCACAAAGTACAATTTCAAAAATTAGACAGAGAAAATAAAAAGTGGCTGTTGTTCGATAACAACCCGTTTATTTAATTTTAGGAATGTATTTCTGACATCATATTTTCAACCTGCCGAGTCTTTAATTTATTAAACCTTCATGATATCACAAAGGGAAATATACAAATGGGATCTGGGACCGCGATGGTGAACCCTATTCGAATAAAAAGTCTCATAAATAAAGTAGAAACTGTGTGTGTGTGTCGGATGTTCGTGTGTCCATAACTCCGAAAGATCTCGATTGGGCGCTCCGAAATTTGCACGGGGATCGGTTTGGGCGCACAGGTACACGAACAAACACACACAATTTCTCCTTTATTTATGAGACTAGCTTCTTATTTTCAATATAAGGAAGTTACATCACCTTATAGAACAATACATTTCAACCTTTTTTCATGTCAATCGCTGTTTTCACCAAATATCAAAAGGTCATTTCCCCCTTTGCCAATATTGTTTTACGCAAAAGTAAGTTAATAAAATAAATAATATGCATGCCCTCTTAAGTTGAACGGAACAATAATGGATGCTGAGAAGTACAAGCATGAGTCACTCTTTGTCAGCCGGTCTAGCATTGTGTTGATTGTATTGTTGAAATGGGTTGAAAAGGGTCTTTATTTAGTTAAATTTATGAGGATTTTGTATGAGTTATATCCCGTTGGCATGAAAGGAATAGCGTTGAATAGCTTGCCTAGGTTCAAAATATTGGCCTTTGTGAGGGCATGAAGCATATTTGTAGGATGCCGAGTCTCCGATCATAATTAGTCTGCCGACGCTCAAAAATATCAAGTTAGTGGTGTCACAGTAGCCAATTACGAAGTTAATCAAAAAAGTGATTTGGGGCCGCGATGGGAACCCCAAATTGAAAAAAAGTAGCCTATAACCTATTCCTTCCTGAAACTGATCCCCGTGCAAGTTTTCAGAGCGGCTAGTGAAGAACCTCCGGAGATGGGCGAACGAACACACACACACACACACTTTCTCCTTTTTTATGAGATGAATTAATGATATTGTACGCAGTTGTGGGTTTTGAATCGTTCCGAATATTGATATCTATCTCTACTGCTAGTTTTTGATTAAACGCCAGTAACATAGGATTTATTTGCCGGAGACGCTTCGCTGATGTTTCCCCCCGGGTCCCGAAAAACTGACCATGTAAACTTAATAATATATGCTATAATTTTCAAATAATCCTCTAACATTATTAGATCTATCGTTAGTTTTAATATGGTCACCAGTTACTCAAACTAATTCAATTTTAAGATCTCTTACACCATCTAGCGGGGAATACTTTCTTGACTCACTCGGTAATCAATTATAGGGAATCTATTTTAAAGACAATCGTTAAATTCTTCAAGTTCATCAATGTTGTGACATTACAGAGTGCGATTTTCCTGTTATACTAAAATTAATTGAAAGGCCTGGGGTCGTGATGAGGACCCCTATTTGAAAAAAAACGTTTCCAGCAACCTAGGAGATATGCCTGTACATTCAGTAATACAGCAATTGACAGCTGAATTTCCCTAACCTGTATACTTATAAAAAATGATTTAATTATTCATATGTACAGTATAGGTATTTATTTTGGGAAATATACAAATAAAAAAGGCTTAAGGTATAGCTATGTTTATTGTACTCATGTACTTGTACATTGCATTGTTGCAGAGAACAGCATACTGCTACATAGATCAATAAAAATGGTCCCAGTTGGGATATTATTGAGCTGGGGAAAGAGCAGGAAGATTCAGCAAAACAGAAGGTTCAAAATCGCTGAGACATATCGAAATGTCAGATTACAGAACGGTAGCGGTGCCCATCTGTTGTTTGTTTACCCATAGTTTATTAAGAGCATGGAACCAGACCGGCGTAAAATATACTGATGTGCCTGATATAGGTAGAATCAATTTTGTATACCCCTTTCTATACCAGAAGATTTTTTTAACCCTGCCTTGTTTTTAGGGGACTGGTTCAATGAGATACATAATGCAGTGTGGCTATCAGTCCTGTTGGTCCTGGGACTTGTTGGATTGGCTGTGATGCTGAAATCTAGTCTGTCGGCACAGATTCTTGGCAACGGTGCTTGACGTGGCCTGGGCTAGCGCTGATTTATGTCAACAGGGAAACAGCTGGAAAAATAAAGTTATTCAAATGCCAAGGTGGAGAAAATTCTTTGTGAGTCAAATTATGATATTTACAGTATTGCCATTATCGTTTGGATAAAGGAAATTGTATGGAAACACATTTGTATGTTCAGAAAACTGCAGATTATGACATCACCAATAGCACACCCAAAAATAGACTATAATTTCTTAAAACTTAAATTACCATGGCCTGTCATGAACATGGAGAGTGATGCACAACTAGGAAAAATTGTTTTACGTACAGCACTGTGTTATGGGTCTGGACAGATGTCCTATTTCGGTTTGGTAAGTATGGGCAGATTATTGTTACGCATCATCTTTTCCATACATGCAACAAAATCTGTGTTGTGCTTAAATATTTGTCACTACCTCTTATGTTTAAGTTCTTCAACTCCCCTTTGTTGGTACTAACATTTTTGAATTAATTTTCAGGGCAATTCAAACAATCTGTCTTCGATTGATTTATATATCTGCCGGATATATTGGTATGTCAAGTCACATAGGAACGCTTGAAGACTTGGCCGTGATTTTTTTGCTTTTCTATGTTACCTATGTCGCACCTTTACTCTGGACTTTGCTTTGCCTTACAAGCATCACCTTATCTTCTGGCGGTGAGTTCTTTTCTAAGTATATGCAAATTACATAAATATTTGGTAGAAATTAGTATTAATGGTCGACTAAAATAAAGAAATTATGAATAAATTGAAACATTTAGAAACGCCTTTAACATTATGAAGTGATTCACCCTATATATACTCTTACTATGCAAGACTGTAAATGAATTTTTGCGCACAAATTCTTTTACAGAGTTGTCGCACAAAAAACAACATTTACAGGAGTCCCAACTTGCAGTTTTTTCAACATTCGCGTTCCTTAGACTTACGGCACTAGCATTTTATGTAGTTTTAACGACTGCGATGCGATATCATCTTTTTATTTGGAGTGTTTTCGCCCCAAAGCTGCTATTCGAGTCAGCCTCTACTTTTGTGTACGACGTCGTGTTGTCTGCTGCTTTTATGCTTTTCTATGTGCTAGTGCTAGTATTCAGGATAAAACCAGGATTGTAAAGGATGCCAAAACTTCAGTTACCATAATTACAAGCATGCTAAGGCAAAATAAATTGGGAGTTTTTGAATGATAATCGTTTTGATTTTGATTTTACCAATACCTAACTTTAAACATTTTATGATACACAATATTTATAGCGTAATATTATTTATAGAATATTACATCCTATAATAAGTATTCTTTGAGCCAAGTTCTAGGAACTGAGATGGACTCAATCAACCGGTAAAATAATAAGCTCACGCACAGCATGTACTGTTTTGTTCCTCACAATACGGAGATTACATTTTGCTATAATTTGTGTAGAGGAGCATGGAATGGGCAAACTAAAGGTTGCTTTGAAGTTTTTTCTAATAATTACAGTTTTGTTTCAAGTAACCAGATAAACTTATAATCTCTAACTTACTTTGCTTACTGGTTTAATAGAACTACAGTGGATCCTCATAGTACGAGCGCCTTATAAGACGAGTAACTCGCTATACGATCCGCCATTTGTGAATAGTTTTGTTTCATACGACGAGTACAGATTCACAGTACGAGCGATCGTCGTACACAATGGCAAGGTAAAGGGAGTCGATAAATAGCGTTTCTAGCTGACTCGTCGATTTGTGAGAAAGAAGGAGCACATGCTCAATTTACCGCGCTTTACTAGCGCAGTCAGCACTCTTTTGAGTCACGTGTTTATTTCGTAGCGGTAACGTCCCGGGCGGAGCGTTTTGTGCTAGTGAATATTTCGTGTGGGGTGCATATTTTGGATTGATTTTGTGTTAACTATGGTTTCAATCTTATTAATTAGAATCCGGATTTTTTTTTTACTTTTCTAGCTACCGGACCACATTGAATATATATTCAGTTTATTTATAAAATCTTTTTTTTATGTTCGTTTTGTAACAAAAAATATCAGTTTTTTTTTCTTCGGAGTCACTTGACTTCATTGCAAGTCCGAGATATATAGGTTTATCAGATTATCCGTATTCAAGAAAAATGATAAAACGCATGCAATTCGGCGCAAAATTGTGGTACATCACTTAGCAATCAGATTAGTAAGATCATTATAGTGTAGTCCAAGCGATGGAATTCGAACCATCGATGCGTAGTTATTCAATATCAATAGCAAATTCATCACCCCGCCAGTAAAACAGCGACTATCTAAGTTGTTGTGTTACGGAGACACGCTTCACGTAATGACAGAATGGCGGTTAAGCGAACGATGATTATAATTTCACTCTTTAGTGAAATTCTATTCACAATGAATGGATACGCTGACTGTCGGGTTGAACGAAATTGACGCTTAAAATAACAAGAGAGACTCTTGACTACGCCAGATTTTATTGATAACTCACTAAGGATTATAAGCATTTTACCACGCATAAATACCTTGTTTTTTAACGAATGTAATCTTAATACGGAAAAAAGGGCTAAGAAATCTTTATCACTTAAGCATTGGTATAATTATTTGTATTGTAGGAGAATCAAAGTCCTTCGGAATATAGTTGAATTTCTTAAATTTGTCCAAAAAAGTCTAAAATAGGCTATTCTGATATTAGCATGACTTAGTTCTAAAATATCGTGTTTCAGCGTCTAAGGTCATTAAAGCGATAATTTCGATACTTTAGTCAGTTTAGTGACACACAAATCTAATTTGCGATTAAAAAGCAGCCGAAAGCAAGAGTTCCGAGATAAAAAAAAATAAAAACAGCAATCGTTCTCCTCAAAATAGCAGTTAACAGCATCCAGGTTGGTAATTGAGGCGATCCATCTCCCGCGAGAGCTGACACATTGTGCACATCAGACAACAGGTTACCGCACAACAGTCGTCACAAATAGAGCCCTGTAAAATTAAAAAACTCATCAAATCAAATTTTTATACATAGATGACATTCGGTTCGAAGTACATTTTATACGTTTGTTGGTTGATTGCGATGACGTCTTGAATTTAGACTTTATTGTGGATTTTAAATAGGAACGAATATGAAGGTATGAAGTACAGATTAACACAAAGTAGGTGTCGCCGCTACATAATTACGTGCGAAAGAGAAAATCCCAACAAGCTATATTATGTCTAGAGAAATCGGTATTTTGCTCACTCGCATTAACTCCCACGACTTGGAAGAACAGCTTATCTTTTTGGAATTTTATCAAGTAACACTATGCCGGTAAACAGCCATCAATTGTGAATAGACAAGTATTTTATTATTACATGAATATATTGCAAATTCTTCGTTTTTTATTCGATATCCAACTCTCATAAATCTTTAATTTTTTGTTGAAATGTGAGCCATACCTGGATGTTATGTCTTCCTCTTAAATGAGCCCGCATCGCTAAATGTCCTCCTGGTACACATCCGTTTGGATAACCGCAGAATCCGACACAACAGTTATCTCCCATTCTTTGAGACATGGACGCAAAAAAGCAGCTCGGTAAAAAGGCAATGCAACAACCTTGAAAAGTTAATAACACGGTAGTTTCAAGATGTAGGTCGTACACTCGCTTATACTATTAATTTTAGCTGATAGCGAACTGTTTTATTCGGGTGGCTTAGTACTGCAAACCACAAATTTTTCAAATAAAGAATAATGTTATATCTTACAAGACTTGATATCTTGGAAACAGTCACACATTCCCGATCCCCAGGTGTTGGCCATCATTGGTTGCTGCATCACAACCGTAGTAGTTGTCATTGGTTGGGCAACCACTACATTTTGCCCTGTGTAATAAGTTTGCTAAAAAGACATAAAATATTAAGTTACATATATGAGGTATATAAATTGCATTCAGCACATTGCCTCGTTTATTCCTCCCACGTCAAATGGCCCTTATGGTTTTAGTGACGCCAATAATGATCATTTCCTGGATCATAAATTGTTAAAAGTCAGATATATTTACATATCACTACCATATTGTTTTTCTCAAGGTTTATGTATACGACAAATTATTGTAGATAGGAACGAATCCTTGCAGTTGCGATGTATTAGGTTAAAATTTTATCACTATGGAAACGACTAGCTTGTTAGTTTGTTAGCTTCATAATTCAACCTTTTTTGATGATGATTCTATTGAAATATTACTATTACGAGGGAGTCGTGTATTTTATTATGCTGAAGTTGTTTGCCTATCACGCCTGGCTTTCAAGGGGAAAAAAATGCTTTGTCGATAGGTTTGCGAAGTAAACAAGTCTGAACAAAAACCCGGATTGTTCGCGGGGGCGAGTTTGCTCAGGCTTTGCGTTATTCATCGCCCACGCGGTAAGCAGATACCTTTCAAAGTATGTCACCATTGCAATCGGAAAAAAAAACATTATTGCTTTCAATTTCAATTATGAATATTTAAATGTCGTCCCTTACCTCAACCATTTCTGTCATAATCAAAATTTAGTTCTAACGAGTTTTAGAGGCGGAAAACGGATAACCGCACCCCTATTTCCGAGCTATCTGCTTAGTATCTTGCTTGTTGTTGGTTGATCACGAGTATCGTAAAAAAGCACCAAATTAACGGTAAGGGGGCCTGCTGTTTAGAAATTAAGAATGGGGCTTTCTTAAAATTTGCGACATCGTCTCATTTTGCAGATTCCAGATCCAAGACAGTTCCAATATGGAACAATAATCAAATTAAATCATAATTTCAAATTGAAATTCATCCCTTAGTTGTATTGGTTCAATTTAGAGTAGTACTGGTGGGGTGAGGCGTAATTTAATAGAATAAAATAAAATTAGAAGATACGTACCGTTACTGCTGTCATTCTCTATGTCTTTGTCTAAATGTATCTATTTAATATAGAAATATATCAACACAAATATCCGTTACTACCAAAATACGCTATACCTACTCATTTAGTCAATGTATAAAAGTTTCTATTTTATAAATTTATGAAAACAAATTTCGGTTACTACCAAAGCAATTTCCAACTTGAACGAATGCCACGCGCTAGATAATACCTCTATCTCACTCCAGTGATACTTTATGCTCTATTGGAATTCAAATGTTTTCTCCCCTGTTCATTGAAAGAAATCGTTCATTGAAAATCGCAGTCCGTGGCGCTTGGGACTGTAGATTCGCCATACAGTATAAAATATACTTGATATGCTTCATCTGCATTATACTTAAATAATAATTAAATAATTTCTTAATTAGCTAAGCTTCTGAAATGCTGTTCATCCTACATTCCCACATTTTTTTTCTACTTCATAGTGTATGCACTATTACCTTGGATACGTTCGTTTATACTATGTAATGATTAATTCAATACTCATTTATATCAAGTGTGAAACATATGCAAATGGCAGTAGCTCGCTCTGTTTGTTACTGTCGCAAATTGTCTCCCACGTATCCCGTTAAGAAGCGCAATTCTTCTCAATTATTAGAACTTCCGCTATTAAATGGGAGACTCTATAAGAGTCTGTTCGCATGACGTCACAATAGGTCCTGAAAATAAGGTGCCGCCATGTTGGAGGAGTAATGTTTCATTCAACATGTCGTCTACTGCAGCGTGTCTCTGAGAACTTAACAAAATCCAAGTTTATTTTGTCTGCCTATGGCGATTCATTACATGGCAAGATAAAGAGGAGATATCTGTCATTGGCATTGATCCTTAACTTATTCCGCGAGAGAAATGTACTACGGAGTTACGAGCTATTATACAAATGAGCAGTTTAAGAATTTCAGAAGTTTGCAAGCGTACAACCATATGGTGTCAGGATTTTATTACAAGTGTCCTGGGACAAACTGTTCGAGATAAATACGTGGTTCTAGCAAAGGTGAGACATTCCCATTCCCAAAAAGTACCCATTTTTACATGCCACTCCAGATATTCTTTATGAATGTGTTTGTTGTGGACAAGGATGTGGTGAAGTTAAGTGCCCTTACTGCATAGAAGGAGTTACTTCGAAAGCTTTGTGGAAGGGAAAGCATCATGTTTGGAGAGAACAGAACCTAATTTCCAAGCTAGAAACTTTCTAGAGAATTTGCATATTACCAGATATATTGGGTAGATGGTATACCAGAAAGATGGATTTAAAAGCCCAGCTTACCCCAGAAGAAATTCTAAAAAACTGCTAACTGTTACTGTAGAGAAAACACAAGTGAAGCGATAATAACATGTGCCAACCCCACATGCAGAATATCTACATTTCACCCAGTCATCTTGCCTGACATTAATTTAAAGCTGTTGCCCTACATGGCTATGAAGTCACTATCTTCCCACGCTTATTCCTTTTTCAGGCCTAAAGACAAATGCACATTTTTAAAGCGCTTTCTATGCTTCGTAGCTAAGTATAAATTAACTAGGGTTCGGGCAAAATGACTTTTGGGCAACTTGACCAGTTACCCAGTGAAGATATCAATCAATATTAACAATGGGAGGACAAAATTTGACGAGGGCAGCACAGACTCGCACTATCCTATCAATCGTTGGAACTTTGCTCTTGTCCGCAGAATCGAGGTAGTCCGTTGGCAGTGTGCTTTGTAATACTGTGTATTTTTGCCTGAGAATTCTAATGACTCGCTCCACATGAATACTGACGTTGGCAATTTTGCAAATGGCATCCAATGTTTCAGTGTTCGAAACATGTAATCACATTCTTCTGCTTGAGTGCAGCGTAATTGTGTGAAATCGCTGGGGTCAGTTTGAGTGCCAATGTTGTTCTCATTCTCCTCCAGGGCCTAGGGCAAATTTTCCTCTTCAACCTCGAAATACATATCCCTGATTCGTTTTCCGTACTTTTCTGATTCATCTTCCTTCAGCATTTTTACTTTACCAGCTTCCTGTTCCTCACGTTCCCTCTCGCGTTTACGTCTTTCTGTTATCCTTTTGGCCCTTTCCTGTTGTTTTTCTGGTTTGTCAGAGTTCTTAAGCTTGTTATGTCCCAAATGCAAGCTAGACACCCAATCTGGGTTAAATTTATCCCAAACGAAAGCTGCTTTTCCCGAGTGAAAAAAGGAAATAGTAAACACAGTCGTTCGCAAGGATACTTTCTGTCAAGTCATCACGACTTATAGCTGCTAACCATCTCGTTTGCCGCTCATTCGACACAATTTCCATCTGTTCGCCTTGACTAGTAATCATTTTCGGCACTCTACAAAAACAAAGGTCTGGATGCCTCTTTTTATCGTTGGAACGCCAACGATCAGACAAAACGAAGGCATTGCCTGTAGACTTGAAGAGTCGCGTGACAGTTTTTACTCCTCCATAATGGCGGCATACAATTTTTACCTACGTCATAGTCATGTGACCGAACAGGCTCTTTGCAAATGCCAATAACGGTGTTCATTAGCACGATAGCCACACAGTATTCTCTAGAACTTTAGGGTCCAAGCATTGAATAAATCGGATGATTATCAGTGTAACATATGCTTGTGTAGATCCCGCAACTGCAACCGCATCCCGCAACTATAACCCGTAGAAATTGATTTTTTATGTCTCTATGCCGTAACCGTGCTATCCGGTTTCTGTTGTAATTTCATGCAAGTATCTTATAAATATGACGAATTCATGGTATTGTACGCAGATGTGGGTTTTGAATCGGTCCGAATATTGATATATGATCGCACAATTTAGTGAAATATTTCTCGAATGACAACATCGGGTACCTCCTCTACTGCTAGTATTTGATAAAAACGCGAGTAACATAGAATTTTATTTGTCGGAGACGCTTTGTGGGTGATGTTTTTCCCTGGTTCCCGAAAATCTGGCCTTGTAAACTTAATAGAATATGCTATAATTTATGAATAATCTAAGATTTTAGATCTATCGTTAGTTTTAATATGGTCACCAGTTACTCCAACTAATTTAATTTTAAGATCTCTTTCACCATCTAGCGGTTAATACTTCGTTGACTAACTCCGTACTCAATGACAGTGAATCTATTTTAACGACAATCGTGGTACTGTGGTACTAGAAACGAGTGATAAATCTGATTGCTCTTCCATTTCCATTGCTCAAGAGGAATAATTTCACTCTTCTCATTGCATTCATGGATGTGTACACTCGGTGTGATCGCCATGACATACATGCAGACACAGACGTACTACTTACATGCAAATTTTACTTTATTTTCATTATCTCAAAATCAGAAAGGGCAACACATTCATATTATAAACCAATTTAAATTCGACCCAACAGTAACATTATCAGCTGTCTTCTAGAATTTCTCCTGGCTTTAACAGTTTGACGCTGCCGATCATACCTCCCGATATCTCTAATTCTTGAACCAGTGTGGAAGCGGATCTTTTCCGCGATACGACCAAGTAGCGAATGTTGTCTTTATTGTATGATTTGCTTCTAAGACCAAATCTAATGAAGAAAATGAAATTAACTGAAAAGATGTATTGTGTTTTAATTCTTTGACACTGGCATTTACAATTTTAATATGCAAGACAAACCAAAATTCCAAACAAAGTCTTTCCCACTGTAAAATAATGCATGGTTGCATAATTGAACTTTGGTTACTAACACTAGAACAGTCTCATTCATTTAGCCCTGACCACTATAACAGTTTAATTCATTTAGCCCTGACCGCTGTACTGCATTGTATTTTCATTGCAGTGGTATGTCAGTCGACATAGTAACCAGCCACACCCGTGATAAGCTGACACCATTTAAGCCCTGCTGGCAGGACGGGGACGCTTCACCTTACCTTCCAGTTCCCAAAAAATTCTCAAGGAAGCTTATAGCATCTAACCTCCCTTTTTTCCCAATTGCAGACTCATGGACCTTTGCGTACCCCTGGTTCCTACGACTCATCAACCCCAGGTTCCTACGCACCATCGGTGACAGGGTGACAGGGATCAGTTTTGTCAGATCAATTAAGGTGATGCAATAATCATTTATAGTATATGGACCACAAATTCCACCTCTTCTGTGTCTTACCATTAACATCAATTAAAAATCAGTAATATAAAGTATTATACTACCTAGAAGCAATTTTATGTATCTTTGCTCTTTCATCACTGGCTAGTTCCGGTGAAAACGTAACTTCATCTTGGGATTCGGACGATGCGTATTTGCTTTCAAGGAAACTTTAGAATTTAGTTACAAGACACCATGCATCCCCATTGATAAGGACAGACACAGATACCTTATTACTTGATAAGCATTTTTAAATGTAATCAACTTGTTGGAAGAGAGCGATCCTAATCCCGCACGCTTGTAGCTTTCTGTAACTGAAACTGGCACCACGATTCCAGAACCTGAAGAGAGTTATTTGTTCCTTCCATAATAATTTTGGTAATGTTGTGAGTTTTTATTATAATAGTACTGTATATGTAATCATATATGATTTATACTAGTGTACCGATCGAGTTTTACTACGGGAAACAGTCATACCTGTCTTTCCTAGCCCAGTATCACTTTTCCAACCCATTTTTCTCAGCATCCGATTCCCAACATTGCTACCTTCAATCTTCTTATCTGTAGTTGCCTCATCATGTCTTTAACATATTATACAATCTTTAAAACCTTAAATATTTTTATGCTAGATCTTTGAAACCAAAGTCATTCTTGTTGTCAAATATTATTTTTCACCCGTTTCATAAGACAATGTTATCAACCACATGGTGAAGGGTATCCAATGTCCTACTTTTCTTATCATAATACTATGGTGTCATCTTTTTAGTAATACCTCATGAAAGAACTTGGAATTCAAAGGATTGATATATCGTAGTAACCTTTTAATAACGTCTTTCCTTGACAATGCAGCTTCGAGATTTCCTGGTCTAGACTCCAATATGGTAGGACAAATTTTACGCAAGAGCTCCAGTGCTGCCTCAGCTGCAGCATGCTTTGCACTTTTTTTATCCGTGGCCCTCGTCCTACCAACTAGCACGCCATTAATCAGTACGGAACAGCAGAAAGCAGGCACACCCTGTCATCAAATTGATAAATGTATTAGAATTTTCAAAAGCTAGGCTAATCTAAATACCCTAATAACACTCTCAACCACATCAGGATTTCTAAAACAACACTTATTACAACTTTAATGTATTTATTACAAACACGAAAAAAAGAAACCTTCGAGCAGTGTTCCGTTTCAAATATGTACTCCTGTGAAAGTTTGCAAAAGCTAACGGAATTGTGTAAAATCACAAATGGCAAAATGTCATTCCGTTGTCGTATAACGAGAGCCTTGAGCTCATTCTTTCCTTCCTCATCCAGAATTATTGTTTCTTTCATGCAATTAGAACTTAAATTAAAGTTGCCTGATTTTGTAGTCACATCCTCTACAAGCTTATTGCTTTGAAGGTTGTTAGAAGCAGATTCTGTGACGGTACTACTCTTATCTGTCTGATTTGAATCCTTTGTGTGTTTAAATACTTTGTAATCGATAACATTTTTTGGTGTGTCGTCTGTATGGCAGAATATCTGTGAGGTTGTGGATTCTGTTTCGCTTTTTGAATTGTCCGTGGAAGTTTGGTAAGTCTGTTCCACTCCTTGCTTAACAAATTGCATCGGTGTAATAGTATGTGGTAGCTTGGAGAGGTTGTGCACTGCTGATATTACTTTCTGTGATGTATGAGCTGAAATGGAATAATATAAACCAATAAGGATGCATGGTTGGTTACATGGTTCGATAGATATGGGGCCTATTAAAAAAACGGTTCCAAAATTACATCAATTCAATTGATGGATACGTCATCAGTATATTTTAACTTGTCTTGTGTACACGAGAGATCAAAAACCATTTAATTTGTCAATAGGTATGTCTTGATGATGCGATGACCGAGATCTATGAGGCTTTTCTATAAGCTGGAGCAAATGTGTCAAAGTCAATAGGTGGTCTTAAGGTCAACTTAATTATTTGACATTTCTCACCAACTTTTCCTATCACCTGTAACTCTGCATCACGAAGCATTTTGTCAGGCTTATCCAAGCCCTCTTCCAAACGTTTTAATTCATCCATAACATCCTGTGGATATCTATTAGCAACAAACTATTATTATGGCGATAAGCCCATCTTGAATCCATCATACCATTTTAAAGCAGCATACCTGTTCCCAGAGAAATGCACGTTGACCCATGCTTGAGAAAGACATATCAGCCTGTCTTTATCCTTAAAATTTTCCCAGTTATGTCTGAGAAAATTCTTTCTCACATTCCAGTGGGTTAAACCTTCCCACGGGCATCGATACTGGTCCAACTCATCTACGAATTCTCTGGATTTAGTTATCAACTCATTTACATTCATAATGCCTAATTTTTTATCTTCGATATTGACTCTTTATATATTTATTCTATATTTGGGAGTTACTTTCGAATATGTTGACAAACCAAGTATAAAAGAAAATAGGGGAAACACATGGGTAAGAGGCACGATTTGGTGTATTCAGAGCCAAGGGATGTTAAGCCCCGTTGCAAATCCAAGAGCCAAAAAAGAAAATCTGTTATTTGAGGTATTGGTGTAGCGCTAAAACGCTACCATTGGTTCTTTTAATTACGGTATTGCCTTTTTTTAATGAATTGAAGTAGAAGTAGAAGTCTGAATAATACATTGTTCGGCTCGTTAGTAAATTCAAAGGCGAGTAACTAAATTGGTTGGTTTGATTAGGAGCCAACAACACCTTCGCTTCGCTTGTCAACATGTCTTGATATAACTTTGCTATTGATTTCCTAATGCTTAAATTATATTAAGGTACCTTCCAAACAGTGTAACCTAGGCTCTATAGTAATATAAAGGGATCTATCTATTATAAAGTTTCAAAATATTCGCAAACAGGTATTTGAAACCGGTTAGGCATACCGGGGGATTCCCTCTTTTATTATAGTAACCGTTACTGCAAAGCTGATGGTTTAAAAAAATTTGAAAATGTTTTGATGAAATTGCTCTCATATTTATCGAATAGTCATCCTCCAACTATATGGTACAATAGAAAATATGGAAAACTTCATTCTCTACGAAGAAATCGGCAGAGGAAGTCACTCGGTTGTTTATAAGGGAAGAAGGAAAGGAACTATAAATTTTCTTGCTATATTGTGCATAGAAAAATGCAAACGAGCAGCAATTACAAACTGGGTAAAAATTTGAATTCCTGAATATTCGCACCAGCGCCTTTCATGTTCTTAAGAAAGCATTTTTGGTTTGATAGGTTCGTATAACGCACGAAATCGACTGCAAGAACATCGTTCAATTTCACGAATGGTATGAAACGACAAATCATTTGTGGATGGTTGTGGAATTATGCACTGGTAAGTTATTGGTTAAACTGAAGCAACAGAGTGTACAATTGGGTCTGGTATGTGCAAGATATTTGGTCATGGATGATTTGATTGTTATGTTGATGTGTGGTTAGAATTGATCAAGAAGAATTGCTATTTAATGTAACCGAAATATTCGTTATGGTTATCTGGATTATGAAAGTTGTGTCATATATTCCATTCATTCATTACTTCGACTAAGTATTAGATGCTTCAATCTTCCAGGAGGTACACTGGATAAAGTCCTGAGTCTCGATAATTGTCTCCCGGAAGAGGTTGTCAGAGAATTTGGCAGGAACATTGTGGCAGGAATGTACAGTCTTCATCAGATTGGCATAATATTCGCTAATTTGTGTCCTAAGAAGGTGATGGAATTTATTTTCTACCGTCCTGTAGAGCAGTACAATGCAATATAACTATTCCGAAATAGATAATTTTTTATTTATATGTTTGATTCGAGAATTTTATTTTGTTTTTGAATTTTTATTATTGGTTGATAAATTAACTGAATCTCAAGTTTTCTAGTATCATTGTTGTATATCCTTTGATGTCTTTCCATTCTAGAGATCTATGTGTTACCATGGGGAATCTAATTCTATTACAGATCCTATTGGACGGTCCTGGAATATTAAAATTCACCAATTTTGGATTAGCTAGACTGGAAGGTGAAAATCTTTCAGAGGTTTATGAGCAAGCCGTCTCTCAACATCAGGATAATGGAACAGCAGACAAACAACATTGGAATGGTAATGTTTCAATGCTCACACCTTAAAGTCTTGTTACATATAAGTTGTTGATGCTCACAAGATTTAAATTTAATTCTCACAAGTATATTGCACCACAACTATATTGAAATCTTCTATCCTGCTTAGAAATTTATTATTCAATTTTACTTGGCTTTTTTGCAAGCCTGTGGTTGTCTTTATGGCCCTTAACTTTACTTGAACAAAAAAATTCGTTCTGCAGGAGATCCCAAGTATCAAGCTCCAGAAGTGTTGAAAGGCGAAGAACCATCAAAAGCAAGCGACATTTGGTCATTTGGAATACTGCTTTATCATATGCATGCCGGTATCTTATAATTATTTACTATCTTATCACCTTTCCCATACTGTTTTCAATTACACTCGAATCTTATGTGTATGAAACAACTATGTTTAGACGAATATTTTTTTATATGATTTATATTAGGATCACCACCGTTCAAGGGAGAAAACTTAGCCGAGATCGTCCAGCGAGCCTGCCACGAAAAGTATGAACTTCCGGACGTCGCTAGACGTAAATGTTTCACTAAGGATGACCTGCCGACTTCCATCAGGAATGAGAAATCTTCATCCGATTTTCTGAACCTTATATCAGGTCTTTTGCAGAAAGAAGTGGAGAACAGGTGCGAGAAGGATTTCAAAACCACAAATTATTATCGTACTGCAACAAAAATCTGTATTATTTGCCAAACACTGTTTATCAAAGTTCTGTTTCATGTAAAGTAATCGCATGTGATAGATAACACTAACTGCGTTTAAATACTATGAAAATGCAGGATTCTCCCAGAGGGGTTGAAAATTTCCACTATTTAAACTTTTAATTGAAGAAATAATTTGGAAATTCTGGGGCGAAGCTTATCGTACTTATTTTACCATTTCCAATGTTATTTTTTGTATCATGTGGCAGATTAACTTGGGACCAAATCCTCAATCATCCATTTTGGAAAGGGGAAATTGACGTGAACAATGGAATTTGTGTCACTGCTGAAGAAGATAAACAAAGTCAGTTCTTGATATAAGAATACGATAGCAAATGCTTTTCTATATTAAATGAACTCTTTCAATCTAGAATCAGATGAACAAGAAAGTTCTTCGGCCAACAATACTCTATCAGGTATTATGCAGCAGTGAATTATTTTATAATTGTCCTTGATTAAAATTTCTATGATTTGTCCGTTCAAAATATAGGGCTCTTTTCATAATTGGACTAAAACTGTATTGAAGTTGAAATGAAAACCACAAATGTATGTCATAAGATATTATGGGAGATATTATAGAACAAATCTCTAGTTCTCTAGTTACTGGTTTTCAAATGATTGTTCAGCTGAAGTTTGGGAGGATTTATGTCGAGTTCTTTGAAGATATTTCACTTATAAATGCTCATATAGATTCCACTTTCTCTTGCAGCTGAAAACGAAGGTACTCAGAGGAAGAGTCAAGTGTTTAATTCAAGTAGTGAGCATGGAACTAGCAGACTCAGTACCGCTCCGGAAAGAGTCGATGCACTCGATAGCACTTTTACATTAAGGTGCGAGTTGCTATGTTCTTCATAATTTTATTTTTCGTATAACATCATAAAACTAAATATTAGTTTTTGTTGTTGCTAGCATCGGCATGATCTAGCTATTTCTGCTCATGATTTATGAGCCATGTCTCAGTTTCTTTCATAGATTTGTTTATTTCATGTATTCTAGACATGCTTCTGGATCTTATAGATTTTGGAATGGTAGTATGACATTTTTATCCCTGTAGTCATTTATACTAAGTGAGAGTGTTGTCAAAGCATGGCAATATTAAAATAAGTTTCTATTTTACTTCAATGTATGGGATACCAAAAATTATGTTATACAAGTTACTGCATTATTCTCTGCTTCTATGCTGTATTGGTGAAAGCGTAAACTCATAGACATATAATCATAGCCTGTGAAAGAAATACCATTTATAGACAACAGCTTTTTCTAATATCCTAATCTTAATCTGTGTATCCATGTGGCTTTGCCTCGAAATATATTTTTGATCCACCTTTCTTAAAGTAATATATAAATTCTCTTTTAGTTCACGACCCCATACGGCCGTGCCATGCAGGCCGGAGTCTCGTAACCCTACCCCGAGCACAGACAAGTCGATGGGAAATACCTACTCTGTGACGAAGTCAAATTTACCTCAGAGAAACGGGAAGGAATCTGTTGGCAATGGCGACGATGCGGTATATGCAAAGCAAAAAAATAAATTTAACTGTAAGTTTTAAGTTTTAAAATATGAAAAATCTCGAAGGTAGTTCTATAAAAATATTATCTTAGTGAATTTAGATATTTGATTCGAGTATAAGCTTTTACCACACTATTGATAAAATTATAAAATAATTACAGGCACCCTATCAATTTAGCAATGACACGGTTCAGCACCTCTTTTTGTCCGTGCAAAATTATGAATGCTAATACGTTACTAACACACCTACATTACTAATGAAACTAATATTTTTACAAACTTCACTCAGATATATTTTCCATTTATTCAAATGTTATATTTTGTTGAACTGGTAATGAAGGTAATGATATTTTTTAAGTTTTTGAGAGTACATGCTACTGTTAAGACACAGGAGATGTGAAGTTATTAGTTCCTATCTGAATTGTGCCTGTAGCAGTACTCTCTTCAATTAATTTTCCTTTGTCCACAGTACAACGCAGTAACGGATCTGAGATTTTGTTGCTGGAGGATGTCAAAGATCTTATCTATCATAGTTCTGACATGGAGATATCAGAAATCCAAGATAACCCTCAGGTACCATATACGTCACCTATCATAATGGCTTCGGAGCTACCCTGCAGTATGAGATATGAAAATTTATTCATTTAAAATTGATATGTGTATATATTGAAGATTGTTCGTGTGGAACCTTTAGTATGGGATTCTAAATCACTTGGATTCCATAGCCTACATTCTGTTGATGGAATCACACCAGATGAACTTTTCAATCACATGAAGGATGTTATTCAAGCACTTTCACAAAATCCTGGGTTTGTTATATTTCATTTATTATATCAATTCTTTCCTTAGCTGTTCTATAGCAGACAGTATAAGCTTTCACCACATATGCTGTTAGGTATATATCTACATTCTTATTTGTTAAAGTGACCCTAAATATGATTTGATTCCCTATGGTCCTCCTGAGTTTTCTTTGTACATCCATCATTGTTGGTATATCTTGACCTCCATGCGAAATTTAATGAAGATCAATCGAAAAATAACGATGATGTTTCGATACAAACTCATTGTCATTCTTATTATGTAGATTATTTTTTACATTATTTCATTTTGTCCTTGTATATTGTTATATCAATACCGATCCCTTTAGACTTTCTGCGAAGGCCAAAACCAACATCGTGACTTACTTGGCTCATCTCTGTACGACCACAAGCGCAGTGGCTAATTTTACCATCAATTCTCAGCTCTTGCACCTCCTTGCTAATCTAACTCGACATTCAACCCAGCATTCTTCAGAACTGTAAGACACTTAATATTTACTACTTGTTTATACTGATAATTGATTTAGTTTAATCATCACAGTGGCTTTAAAGCAGCCAGAGCAATTGGATTAGCTTCATGCTGTGCAACCGAATTGGAATACGGTTCGAGAGTGACGGAAATATTCTCAGCATTGACCGACACAATCAGGGAAAATTTCAAGTAAAACCGCACGGATATCAACTTTCCAGCATTTCCAGATTAAAATTTCATGTTTTTGATTAGAAACACAAGGCTAAAGCTTCACTTGCTTCCTGCCCTCGGACAGTTGCTGTTCTTGGTGGCCGAACAGGAGGAGGGAAACCTCACCAGTACCGCAGAAGAAGACAAAAGAGGCAATTGGACTGTTCCTAGCTCCACCTACATGCTTTTTACCCGGTGCCTTAGAGAAGGGGTAAGGCTCAATGGGATATGGCTACAGAACGGGGTGCTGCTTTCACTGATATCAATTTTCTGAAACAACTTAAAATTTTAATATATCTTGAAAATATAACATATTATTTATATTAACAATTAAAATTTATTAAATTCAAGCTATCAAGTGGATACACAGTTTCTGGACATGGAAACATATCTCTACATATATTTAAACTTCCCTGAAGTAAAATAAAATCTCCATTGAATTATTTTAGGAAGACCCTATCGTTCAACACATCGCCTGCAAGACCATTGAAGGGGTCGTCAGTAAAACCGGGTCACACCGAAAACGATTCCTGGCATCTTCCCAGCAGCAGGGACATGGCGGAGAAGTAGCAGGGGCCTTGCTGTGGTCTATCACTAATCGAGCACCGTCAGAGAGTTTAAAGCAAACTGCTATGTCTGTATGTACATTACCTTTTACTTATACGAGCTTTGAACTCTATTACCTGCATACCCGGACTCTTCTCTTCCTATTATTTTAGGCTCTCTGCAGACTCAACCACATATCTGGCAATGGGTCAGTGTTTCAAGGAGTACTGGACAAGGTAGGGTTGCCAGGAGTGCTCTCAACACTGTCCAGGTCAAACGTGAGATGTGTACAGTCTCTGATTACAATGTTCGTGGAAAATCTTCATTCTGCATCAAAGGGACAGGCAAACAGATTAGCTGCAGGAAGGGTATATAAAAGACATCTGTATACCTCTGCTATTTCTCTACAATATTCTTTGTAACAGTTTTCTGACTTCTTGTGTAGGATTTGCTGCCAGGTCTTATGAAGTATCTTGAAAGTCCATCTACAGTGGTCAGAGCTAAAGTGTTTCTTGCGGTGCTAATGCTGATGAAAAGGATGCCTGAAGCTTTGCATACAGCCTGTCAAAACAAGTAAGACTTTGGTCCTTGAAATTGAGGATAAGGACAAGAAAAATATAATATGATCATTGGCAATAACAGATGTCAATGTCCAGAACTCGAATAAGATGGGGTCAAAAGACTCAATCTCGTCGTATTGCCATTCAAACATTCGCTTTAATTTCTCATTAGTTTTAAAAAAGGTATTAATTTATTAAATAAGTGAATTAAGTATTGCTAGATTCCAAACATTAATGCTACTATCAAAGATAGCTAAGATGGTTGCACAGAAAACTGACACCATCTGAATTGGTATAATGGCAAAATCATCAGGGGAATATTTCAATGCCTCTTTTATAGCTTGTAGCTTTAGGATCCTTTATTCTGGTTTCTAAAAACCTGATTTTAAGCATATTATTTGAAAAAAAAACAATTATGAGTTATATTAGTTGTGATTTTTCATTAGGTTCATGTGTTAATCTTTTCAGGTTGGTTATGTATATCGAAAGGGACAGCAGTAAGAAACTACCATTAATTTTGGAAAACTCAGAAGAGGATTATCCCAATGATCAGGCTATTCTACAACCACCTAACTCTGAGTATATGCAGTCAGCATTGTATCTTTTGGTTCGACACATATTGTTTCAGTGTCCTCCTATTATAAGTGAGACATTAAATGACTTTAAATTTGCATTTGATCTCCTTTTGCTATTTTTTTACAAGATTTTACCTTCCCACTTCTCAGGTACTTGCGTAACTCTGCTTGATGAGACCAGTGGAAGAAAACATCCTTCAACAATTCACGTCAAACAGTTGAAAGCTTGTCTACCTACTTGCGCTGTTTTGACTAGCACTGTAACCAGCCATGTAATAATTATACTATATTATATATTAATGAAGGAGAATCTCCTTTATGCAATGCCTGTAAATAAGTGTTGGATTTCGTGCCCGCATGTCATTTCTAAGTTTACCAACTGACTAAAAGCTAGTTTACCCGACTTACTACCGATGTGAAGTTATACAGTATTTATGTGACGGAATATTTGAAAAAAAGAAATCTGTTTGCCTCCTTGTATGATTTGCCTGAGTCATCCTTATTTCACAGTTTGCTTGTTGCAGATTGAACCAACTAGTTGAATTATTTTGTGACGTATTTAATATATATTTATTATTTTCCACAGGTATTTAGGGAACTGCTTGTAACCTTTGACTTCATCAAACAACTAGGTTGCCTACTCTCTCACGCCACCAAATTTTTACAACAGCAGAATGCGACATCTGGCATCGTAATGGCACTAGGAGAAGACGTCACACAGTCATTCGTGAGATACTTATATACTTCACTAGAAGTCAATTTTTTTTTTTCTTTTTTACAAAATTAACAACTCAGTTATAAGAAAAGACTAAAGACTTGTTTATCATGGATTTTGTTTCTCATTTTATATGTACCCTATCTAGGGATTAAGCGATATTCATATTAACTTATCTGAATATAATTTATATCCAGGTTGAATCAGTTCTGTCAATTGTAGAGTCGCTCTCGCAGCATCCTCTGATTATTACTCAGCATGAAAGTGCAACACTGCAGTCATTGGTGCCACGTCTCATTGTTCTGCTTGGAGTTTATAACAGTATGATATAATATTAGTATTATTATGGTATATATATTATTAAGACTTAGTTTAAGGTTTTGTTTAATTCTAACAGAGGATGGCAAGGCTGTTTGTATTAAATTACTTGACGATATTCTTGGCACTATTTTAAATCATCGGGCCTGTGAAGAGGAAGAGAGAAGACGGGAAGAAAAAAAAACATCGGCTCATGGAAGCAGGCCGTCTTCTAGGTGATGTGCTCGAATGAATGTGATTATTTATATCTTACTATCTACCTCTTCCATTCTAAGTACTGAATTCTGGTTACTACTGAATATTAATAAAAATGATTCAGTCACAAATATGGTGCTCGAAAGTTGTCCGAAGTAACATTACTTTATCAATTCTATTTCACATTCAAAATGTACATATTGTTTCTATAAATAGTATTTATGAAGGAATGGAGGAATGAGTTTAGGTGTTCCCCTGCTAGAAAACTTTATCGCTTAACTCTGATGTACTTAATCAACTCAATCATATATACGACTGAAAAGTAATTGAATATTGTTATTCACTTTAGAAAACAGCAAGGATTGCCTGATGAACACAACCTCTGCGATCTCATTGTCACGAATTTGCTGCCTGAATATCAACCCATTCTGCTTGGACATAATCCGCTACCTGCTTATGGCACGAGGCTGCTTTCTACGTTGCTTGAGCATTGGCCAAAGTTAGTTTTAATTCTAATGAAGATTGAATTAAATGGCGTATTAATAATTATTTTCAAAAAATTTGAACAAACCAGTGAAAATCAAGATAATATACTTCCCTGAATATTCTGCACGCTCAAACAACCCATTTACCATTTACCCTAATGCTAATATGCTAATATTACAAGTCGCATTGCCATTATGGTTGTGGCAATATCGTCCCTTTACGTGTCCTGGTCACCCTCATCCATTTTTATAGCAGTACATACTGCTATCTTTTTTCTCACTGTCACCACCAGTCTTCAAAAATTATATGATATTCTATTCATGATATCTACTATCTTTATATGTTTCGTTTAAGCGTGTATGGTAAATATATTGTATCAATATGTTACATTTATTCCAGGCTCACCAAGCATGTTTATGACTGCGGACTGATCGCAATTCTTCTGCAAGTGTTTAGTGAACAGCAATCATGCGTACTTGGCACCTGTGCGCAAGGTATCTCGTCGCTTCTTTTGCACTTGGTGAAGGCTGGAGATAAAGACATTATGAACGAATTATATGAAAATGGTAAATAGATTGACTTGTTCATATTTTTGACTCGTATTGTTCGTCAAAAGGAATAATTACGAAGTTTGTGGTAACAAATGGGGGTTACCTTAGAACAATGTTCTCAACTTGGGGACAACTGGCTTCCACTTATGAACAATCCAGGAATAACTAACGTTTTGTTAGTCCATTATGTGTATTCTAAATATGATACTAATGTGTATAATGTGTAATACTGTTGAATGAAATTTGGTAGTTTAATTATTAATAATCCCCTACTTCATTATTCAGTTATTAACTTTGTTGATCACAGCTGTTTAAAAAATTGGTCCCTGGAAAAAAAGGTTGACAAACGGCCCTAGAAATTTGTTGAGGTATAATTTCTGCCTCATCCTGGTGTTTGCTGCTGGCTTTATTGTGCTGCTTATATTGTAGCCATGTGTAAATGATTGGATTACATGTTATATATGGCTTATATAACTTGCTTGTTGGTCAGGCCTCGTCGAACACGTCATCTCTCACATGGTTGAAGTTTCATGTCAGTATATGGAAGCCCAGGAAACAGAGGATATCAGTAATGTCACCATTGCAACTGAAGGTCTAATGAATTTGCTACTTCTTCTCAAGGAGATGTTGCTCATTGTCACTGGAGAAGTTAGGAATGCTCTTCATGTAAGCCTATATTTGACAATTTAACCATATCATCAAGCCTATTTCATGAATATCTAATTCTATTGCAAATGGACTGTATTCACATTGATTCCCTAGATGAAAAATGTCCCGAATGATGAAAAAGTTGCAGCGACAGATAATGCCGAGAGGTTGTTGGTCGTCAATAAACCTCTAACGGAATTGCAAGGCATATGCATACAAATGCTCTGTGATGAGCAAGAGGTACATTATTATTATTACTGAACTAACCTGAAAACGTAGTATTACCTCTGTTAATATAAGTGAAATGAAATACATTTGTATTTGTCCCTAATAATACAAATAAAAAATGGGCTGTGTTTAATTTTGTTTAGCCGAACTATCTCATATTTCGAAAATCCTATAGGTTGTCAAAATTCATCCACTTTTTAGTCTGTGACAGATTTGTTTAACCTGTAAGGCAAGGTTCCCAATACAATGACTGTCCTTGATGTAACCAAGGATGTATGTACCATCTTTAACCTACCTTTATTTAATACCTGGAGTTTTGATATACTTCGATCCCTTAGTCATTTTTTATACATCAAAAAATTCTATTACAGATTTCAGATCTTGCCCTTAATAACTTCTCTATGCTCGTACAACTTTTCGGAGGGGACCACCCGGACACCATGGCAGATGAAAATATGGAATGCCTGGCTGAGGCCTTGCTCAAAGCTCAGCCAAAACAGCAGAAAGTATTACTCAAGGTAATAAATCTTTCAAAACAACTTTATTTTCTAATTCACACAATGCATTTGTTTCTTGAGCATGGTTTTCAGTTTGATTTCCATATGCACAATTTTTGCACACAGATAATAAAGCGTGTGGTTTCATTGAATGAATATCATGCTGATCATGTGTACAGCGGTGGTGCAGAGACTTCTTCTCTTTTCGCTGCTCTGCGACAAGTTGGGGAGGATGCCGAACGCCATGCTGATTCGGCACTGTCTCAGCTGGCCCATGACATAGTGGCATGCATTGAAGGACGTGGCTCTGTTAACCGCTGAATCAATTCACTATTTTACTCAACAACACTTTAAAGTTTCTTTTTTTTCTGAAAACTGTGTATTTTTGCTTCACCTAGATTTTCACCGTTTATAATTTTATAGTCAATATTTTCACTTTTTGTGCTCAATACACTTAGCGTTTCTTCTTTATAACTCGTCGTTTTTAATTCCCTTGAAACCTATGCCTCTAATGACCGCTTATTCTCGATCAGTGCTGGATTCTTTGCTTTGGAAGACAGGAATATAGATCAAGACAGACTTAATGAACAACCAACTGCGGAATATGAACTTGTGAGAGCTTTCCAAGGTACCTCCTATTTCTTTTCTATCCTGTGTTTAATGAGTTTGGTATTAGTATGCAAACTATCAGTTAGCTAGGTCTGTAGGATTCATTCAGTTTCGATAGGTATAGTTCAAATATTTCAATGTCGGTCTAAATTGATACATCATACGACTAAAGGCATAACGAGGAACCCCGCGTTGAACAACCCTTAATAACTCGCGAACCAATTGCCGTTCCACTATATACGACACACCAATGAATGTAAAATTTCATACCGAATCTATACATATAAGCCTCAGATGCAAAGCAAACTAACGGGAGCCGTTATCCTCTTTTTAAGTCACCAACCACCCTATTTAATTTACCTTAACTTAAGAAGAGGATAACTTTGATTGTACTTTGCCATCTAGCGGTTGGAAGTTTTCACTTCACTTAACGGTTATAAATGATCCACCAGTGACATCTAGCGGTTGGAAATTTTTACTTCACCTAGCGCTTATAAATGAACTTCTAATGATCCAATCATGCTAAAATTGGCACATATGAGACGTAATACATAAACCAACATTCTATGAGGAAATTGCGTCGATTGATTTAGGATAATCCCGAAAAAATCTATTTCGAAACTCGAATACCTATTTCGGGTCGGCTGTAACGAGAAACCCCGCGTTGAACAACCCTTAATAACTCGTGGATCAATTGCCGTTCCACTATATACGACACAACAATGAATGCAGAATTTCATAGCAAATCTATACATATAAGCTTCCTATGCACAGCAAACTAACGGAAGCTGTTATCCTCTTTTTAAGTCATCAACCACCTAGTTACTCAACCTCAACTTAAAAAGGAATGTAAAAGGATGAGAAAATAGTTTTTTAGCGGGTTGCTAACGAGGTAGAGTCTAAGATTCTGGACTCTAGACATAATCCAATACAACTCACAGATATGTATTGCTTGTAAGAATAATTTTAATTTAGAGAGCATTGTGTATATTGTACATTACTCTATTCGTTGGGTGTACGATAGAAGCTTACATAATTCATTTCTTGTTACAAAAGCCGGATAACTGAAGGCCTATCAAATTAGAATAGTTACATGATATCATACTATTAGATATCTGTTAAAACGTAACTAGATTCACGGAACCACAGTCTTGCTGTGAAAATATTCCGATTTGTCATTGTGTGGCGTTCAAGTAGATTATTTGACAAGTCGGCATCGGTTCTTCAATTTTCCATTCTTTTAATGAGATTTTCTCGTCCTTTGCGGATAAAAATGTGTAATATCTTTAGATTTACTGAAACGATTCGTAGCTCCCACTTTCTTCAGCTGTGGAATCGAGACCGCCGTCCGGTTGTTTGTCTCCGCACAACTATAAGCGCGAAAGACCTGTTTTGATAAAATATAATGTTCCTTAATAAACCGAAGTTTTTAGTTAAATCTTAGTATAGATTCAACTTTAGTTCCTTAAAATTAGGGCAAATTTTTCAATGCACTCTTCTGCAACCCGGTATTATTAGCATGTGAGCATTTTATTTTATGGTCAGTGGCTTGTCCGAGTTAAAATACAAAGGAAAGTAGTTGTCAAATATCAAAAACTCACGTCTCGAAGTTCAAATATATAACACGCGCGCAGGTAATACATTTTTAATTTCGAATGAAAAATTATGGTGTTAGCGAAACTGCACACTATAATTTCTCCTCAAAGTATATTTGTTTTGTGTTGCTCTATGGAACACATTTTTAACAGTGGTGAATTGAATGTTACCTGGTGTCACATTACTTCTTCGTATCCATAATTTATATGACTGCTTCAAGCAAACGGTTTATGCTTTAGTTTGTCAGGCTATTCATATCGAATGTCTAGTTGTCAGGCCAGATTAACCAACACTTGGACTCCTAGCCCTTCACCAAAGCTGTACCCACCTTGGCATCTATATTTTCAACTATTAATGTGGTCTTGCTTTTCGTATAAATTATGATGGCTAGTACGATCCTTAGTTTTTGCTTGTTCGATATTATGAATATTTGATTTACTCGGGCCGATCGATAATTCAACCCTGTAACTTGTCAGAGATGCCGAATTACAAATATTTTTTGTAAGTCGGTTATAGTTTATAGTTATATTACCCTAAGAAATTGCTCGTGGAGGGCGGGTGACGGTATGCGTCTTGAGTCTAGTTCTCTGTAATGACGCATGTTATGCTGGATTTTTTTCTTGGCAATTTCTTTGCTGAATTTGCGTTTGGCTTGATCGACCTGAAAATCTTGTTTGATGAGCAGCTTGAAAAAGGAGAATGTCCGATCAAAAAATAGACGGGGATATCAGCTACCTACCTTCTTCCGTAATCCCGGCAGTACGTCCACCTGTACCTGTCGATATTTCGTCGGCATGATTATATCCACATTGTACATTATATTTCGCTGACTTATCCAGCCAGGTTTATGTTTCAAAACTTCGTCCTTGGAGTCATCGCTCACAGCCTTTGATATCTGCCGCACAGAATATGTCTCTTCAATTTAATGTACTTTATGTGGAATTGATTTGTATTATCTCTCTTGTTAGCTCACTTTCTTTTGCTTGTCGTACGTCAGTTCTTGTCCTTCCTGCTTTTCTAAGTTTTCCTTTTTCAACATGTCTTTGTTGATTATCTGAATATTCGTATACAGATACTTCTCACTTAACGACCACCTCGTTTAACAACCGCTCGCACTGAAGACCGTTATCACGATTGGCAAACTACGATCATTAGATACTGTTCCCATTATACCTTTACGAATTCCATATTAAAATAATTTATATATAACTGAAAAATCTCAAGATAATTTCCAGGTCTTTGGAACGTATTTAGTTTGGGAGTTCATTTACCGACCAATTTGCTTTACTACCAGATCGTTGGAACGGTATCTGGTCGTTAAGTGAGAAGTATCTGTATTCTGAAATCGTTATTAAAGCTTGGCTGGGTTTGCTGATCTACGACAAAGATTTGGACGAAGTGCTTCTTCCTATACTTATTGAGCATTTTCAAATAACTGCAATCCAGTCGGTACTAGTGGTTGATTATACCGTACCGAAGTTTCTCGACAGTACCTTCAAGATAATTTTTCCCTTGTGTCTGGAATGGTTACCTTCGGACGCTTGACGTTGCAACTCAGCATGCGGGACTATTGGCGGAGCGAAAGCGACTGAAAAATTTCTTCGCAGTGTCGAGCAAGTCGATGAATTGTCGTCCGTTACTGAGATAGAGTCGGATGCTTTGCTGTCAGCGTCACCTTGGAGACTACCATTATTCGAATTCGGAAAAGATTAAAATGATCAACAATATATTTTGTCTACCAACTGAAGTTGCATCCTTCAAAGTTCCTTTTTTCTTTTTCCTGAATTTTCTGTGGAGTTTACTGCCGTGCGTTGTTACTGAACGTAGCATAGATAAGTGCAAAGGTTGAGCATATGGACTGTCCTTTTCGCCTTCGTCTGTTAAACGGAATAACAGTAGTTTAATAGCGAAGTTGCTACGTCCGATAAGTTTACCATGTGTTGACCTTCCTACCTTCGTAATTCTGACTTAAAGTCAGTTTTCGGAGTTGCATTATGAGTTGTTTTTCCGTTAGCCCGATTAAACGGGCTCCATCAGCATAATGTCCGACTACGTGAGCGCCTTTGTTCTTGTTGTACGATTTCACGACCTTCCGGTACGTTTTGGCATAGTACCTAAAGTAGTACGCACGGTATAGGTACAGCATTATGCTGTGGTTAAAAGCGATTTATCCCAAGCTGTAGGGAAACGCATACATTGGTAGGTAACCGTGCTAAGGATTCTTGGCTGTGGATAAAGATTCATTTGTATGCCAAAACATTAATGCTGAATATTTTTCTTGGTTTAAATTTCATCAGCAGCGCCCATAACCCAGTAGAACTTACCCCACAATCTCATGGGCGTCTTTCAATGCCGATTTCTTCATAAATTCGGTGAGGGCGTCAAACAAAAGAACGTCTCGTTCTCGACGCAAGTCTGATGATTTTGTTGTGCCGTGTCTGGATGCTACGTTGGAAATATATAATTTCGATACATTTGAAGCGGGACCTTATAATGAAAACTAATCTAAAGGGCCGAGAATAATGCAGAATAATATAGCCGATCTAGTTTGTGCAGTCAAGTTATTTTTTGTCATTGACACCTGCTATCTCACTGATAATTCGTAAAGATATTTAAGCCTAAATGGTTTTGCATTCTCCTCAAAATATAGACGATTCACTTCAAGATAAGAACATATTTAAAATCAGCTGTGTCTTTTTCATCAATTATTAATTCTAAGATGAATTCAACCTCTGGTATTTCGGCAGTTCTTTCAAAAACTCATCTGAAAAATTAGAATGAGGACATACGCGTCCGATTTCGATTGGCATGCAGTTATCAGGCTGCGTCACGTTAATTAAGCTGATGGCAATAGTATTTTTTCTCAAATTATTTTACATAGAGGCCATTGAATTACAATAGGCAATAGCCTCAACCTAATAGACAATGAGTGGTGTTGTCTTACCAAACGCTTCCAAAAACATTTCCGTGTTTGTCATCAAATTCAGAAATTCTTCAAAATCTATTTCACCGTTGCCTGTGAAAGCAAATCTTGCTTTTAAATGTTAGACCCTTTCTAACTCCCTATATATTGCTTGGCTAGTATTGTTATTTATAACTTCGTGATAAAATTTTAAAATTCACCGTCTTTATCCAGTCGCATCATAACATCGTGTATTTCTTCTTCCTCCAAGATGATTCCGACCGATTCTAAGGTTTTCTTCAGTTCCAATGCATCAATGGTTCCTCCCCCGTTTTTGTCGAATATGTCGAAAGCCTCTTTGAATGCTAAGAAGATTACAAGATAGATATTGCGTCTAGTTTTCAACAATGTTTCATTCTTTATTTATGAAGGCTTCTCTTTCATTGTATTACCGTTTATCTGTTGTTGAGTCAGTCCCTCACTTGCTGGAGTCAGTTTATTTATATCGGATGTGAAGGATTTGTTACTTTTAATTCGTACAACGGAATATCTCCTGTGATAAATATCAATTCTGTTACTTTAGGTGCAATCATCAATCCTTAGAATAGGTGCATAACTCCATTCCAGTATCTATGAACCTTCTTTTTGGTTGTAGCAGCAACTTTTTCGATGGACGTTCTCTCAGGTGACGTGGCGTACCTGAGAAACTGTTTCTGTGGACGCCCATGTTCTCTGATTTGATAAGTTGAGACCCCTTTCTTTGTTTAGCTAAACATACAGACATCGCACATCACATACAGACATCGCATAAAACGAATCCAATACAAAGTCCACAATCAATCGTAGGCTTGAAATATATCTATGTTTCCGACGCTATATTATGCATTAAAATCTGGGTCTGGATCTTAAATGTTGGGAGTTGGTTTGGACTATAGTGATAATTACTTGAGATGATGTCTTTGGTAGGTCTTCGCATTTGAAGCCGGGAAACCTCTGAATGTGAGGAATTCTTGGAGGAAGTGCTGTATTAGTGCAGAAGAATACACAAAGATGGGAAATATTGTGTATCAAGCTGAGTTGGATAATAGTTTGAATTGTCAAATGTACCTATTTCCGGTTGAACCATCTTGTGGTTGAATCTCATTCGTAAAATCTGTATCGGAGGTCTGTTTGTCGCTTTCCTTTGCCAAAATTGCTCCCCGCCTCTTTGTTTTCTTTCTAGTGCCAGACATATCATCGCATGGTTATTCTTGTTATATGGTAAACGATTACATTGCTTGTACTCTGCATTACGCTCCTCCGACAAACGCAGGGGCGAGTTAGAAAACTTCAACGAAAACTTGACTCGCTTGTGAGCGAGGATTACCGTAAAACTTAGCCGAGAAAATCACAGATCAAGGCTAGTTCAGGCATATTGGAAGCCAAAACTTTCCGTACTGTTGCGTAATAAGTAAAACTTAAAAATTAATTGTCGAAATAATGTAAATTGTGATGTCAAGAATTGTTGTACTACATTGTACAGAAGTGTGTCGTAGTCAATATCTGTATATTTTCCTTTAGGCTTAGTTTGCACTAGAATCAACAGACTGAAATTACATCGACAAAAGAACGAGTAAACACCATTTCGATTATGCAATTCATCCTTGGGTTAGAAATTGTATATGGACTTTATAATCTTCATTTTAGAATATCTACTTTGTGGTGTCGTTATAACGTTAATGAGAGAAACTTGAAAATGATAAATCGACTGAAAATAATTAAAATTAGTGGGCCAATGGTAAAATTGGATTCGTTTAACGTCCGTTACACTAGAAGTCACACTTTCCAAGAACCGTTCTATCCACGACGTTAAGTGGGAACCTTCTATAGTTCGGTATGCCTCAAAAGCACATCACAAGTACATAAACGAATAACGGCTTTTTAAATGGTAAATGGTAGCTACCTAGGACTTGTGTATTAAAGACCAAAGCCCGAGCTGTATATTTACAGGAAAAGTTGTTGTTATGTTTTGACTTGTTTAAATTTGAATAATTTCTGCATGGGGTCATAAATTTTAAAGGTATGAATTTTTAAAGCTTTGCTACTTAAACATTCTTAAGCGTTTAATATCCTGGTCGATGCCGCTTTCTCCCTACATATACATACGTGCGCTGCATCGCCTGTGTTTATCTCAACTCGCCTACTAGGAAACATGTCACTCTTCATCACGTCAATTAAAGCATTTTAATTACCACAAGAGACAATCAAGATATAAATAATGTATATTGATAAAAGAGCATTTATTATGCAGTAACGTTCTTTGCGTTCTTCACTAAGTCGTTCTATTTTCCGAAGTCCATCCAGCCGTAGTAATTTCTTTCCGAACGCTGAATATGGTCACGATCGTCGTCTTCTGTCACTATGTCACTCGTATACGGGCTCTTAAACTGCTGTTTCCCAGATAGGTTTTCACTCCCTGTCGAACAAAAGCAGGCGTTTTAAAAATCCTTAATTCCTTCTTGATAGTGAACTAGGTCCCCGTTTCATTTAGACTGTCTTAATTTCACCTTATATCAGGTCAAGAGCTTACCTTTCTCAGCAGCGAGTTTCATAAGCTTTGGCGAAGAATTGAGAATCATTTTCAAGCACTGAACGTCGTTTTGAAAAGAGGAAAATTCGTTCAACACTTGGTCTAGCATCGCCCTGAAATTTAGGGTGCCTAGTTTTTCCTCGCCTGCAAAACAACGTGTATTAACATATTATATTTATATCATAAGACATTCATACCGCTGAACTGTATAGTAGATTGAGAAATAGGAAGTACAATACCTACTGAACGGTTAAATAGTCCTTAGTAGTCCTTAAATAGTTTGTAACGTTTTATTTTAGTTTATCCTAACTTAATGGTATATCAGGTCGAATTATTTGGTTGCATTCGAGTCAAGCCATTACCATGTTTAAATTCACAAAACACGAGTTTATCATCCCTTCTTCTTGCTTATAAAAGCTTGTCGTGGTTAGTATCTGATGAATATTAATGTCTGTTCGTTTTTCATGCACTATTCATGGCATGGCATCGCAAAATAACTATAAGAAATGCAGTAATTGATTTAAAAGAAAAGTACCAACGTGTAATTTTAGACGTCAGTAGAATCGATGCTGTGGGGCTGATTCCTATGACGCATGTAGTAATGGAAGGGTATTTGATTTTGTAATACAGGTTATCTGTAAAACCGGTTCATATACAACATCGAACCTTAGTAATTCCTCCGAGCCCCATCTACCCCACAGTTTAATCAAGATTTTTTGGGTATAGCAGCGAGACGGGATGTACTCTCACAAAAAACATTTACTCTTACCTGTAAAACGCTCTATGTTGCAAGTATTATCGTGCAAATTATCCGTAAGCTTTACGTGGTTTTCTTCCTCTCGAGAAGTAGATATCACTCGAGATTCGCCGTTAGATACCATGGAAAGAATGACAACCAAAATGATAGCTGTGGTTATTCTATTTCTTCCACATTTTACAACTGATTGAGTCGCTTGACGATTGTGCATTATGTCGGGTTATGAAATATATATATATTGGTCACCACCGATATTCTAGTAGATATTAAACAACTAATCATTAGGAAATGTCATCATAAAAATCTAAAATCAATTGTCAACTAAGATACTACCTCGTATTGATGTATCAAAATTTCCCTTAAAAAATTAACTATGCTTCCGTTCCAAAATAATAATAATAAATTTTTTACATTGGAATAAAGAACATATCGTTTTCAATTCAAGTACTCTGTAGGCTCGTCAAAGCGCCGCTTGATATAGCGCGGAATGGACCCCAATTTTCCAATTTGTGAAATAGAAAATTTGGTACAACGCGGTTGAACATTATGGGCCTCATCTTCTGCGTTTAGCTACAGTGTGATAGTAGCCTTACAATATTATTAAAGTAACGTCTTAAAATCACCTGATATAAACCTGGAGTATATACTTTTACTACTCCTGTATTGTACTGTTCTGTACTTGAATCATTGCTTGCTTGTTACCTTAATTTTAATCAGTGCGCCTGACCTCATTTGCTTGCATTTGCTTGTAATGCATTCAAACAGATGCTCTTCACATTCATATGCTTCCACTGAAATATTCATCTCTGACCAACGGATTGATTACTTGATTTGTATTAATGTGGCTCAAACTACAGGTCAGGGAGCAATTTGATATTTTTTCAATTTATTTTTATTGCTGCCTCAATATCTAGCGATCGGAAGTTTGACCATAACTCTAGTACGAGTACAAGAAGTAGATATAAATAAATACATTTAACAGTTCATTGTCGTATATATTTCATAGATAGTACCCGGGACTCCTTTAGCAAAAAAAGGAGCAAAATTGTTCCCATGTATCCGATTTCCCTCTGATACCGCATACGAGACTTAACCGAGTACAGTGTGTACCATATCCTAGTCAGGAAATTCACCTAACCCTCGTTATACGTTATACGTTATACGTTACACCTTCAACAGCTTGTATATTGTATTAATTAATTTCCGTTGTCCGAGCTTTTATAGGCGTTCATTTTTTCTCTCTCCTTCCAAAGTATTAATTTTCAGCTGAATTTATTTCAGTATTAAGAGGCTTGTTCTCTCATTCACGCCTGCTTCCTCAAAGCTTTCATGTTTAAGTACTACTGTCAGATCCATATTTTTCCCATGAATGAGTAGAATAATTGCTCGTAGCTTTTGTGATCGCGGATTATGCATTAATAATATCGTATATGACACCATTTGATCAGGCTTCAGAGCGAATAATAATAATAATACTATATAATCTTATGGAAATTGTTCAGACGTGATATGAATATCTCGGTTTCCGTTTCTGTCAGGTTGAGTATGTGAATTATGCAAGAATTCCTTATATACAATTTTTCACTGATCCCATTCCATGGCCAGCTCTACAGCCATAATACTGTATCAAAAAATCCGTAAATACTTCAGTATAATTTAATATTTTTTTACCTAAAATGTACTCCTAAATTAACAACTCGTGTTATAGTAGAGTTAGTGTAAATAGATCCTTATATGCAAACTAACAAAAGTTGTCGAACCAAAATGTGCCCGATTAGAGAGGGTTTTCCTGTATTATATTGGCAATTGAACTAATATATTTCATTATCATTAACATGTACCGTGTACCTAAGCTAAACTAAATACTTTCTCGTGTTCATTGGCGTGATTTTATCTAATCGAAAATAATTGATTATCTTAATGCGTTTTCGAATCACCGGTAAATCTGCCCTTCCCAAAGGCATTCATCATACTATGTACTTGAAGTTGGATTTTTAATCAATTCGACATTTATCAATCATATGGTTGATTATAGAAATTCTGATTCAATTATTCTCTTAGACATATTAAATATGTATTCTGCAAAATGCTTAATTACTGTAGCTAAAATTAAGGATCCATAATCCGAATCCATAACAACCGAAGTCTAAATCTGAATTATAGCACAAGGCCCACTTTCTGGGCCAAGTTGTCGGAATGAACAGTTATATTTAGCGATGTGGGATTCAGAATAAATAGTATAATTATTAAATCCTGTTTTAAATTTGTTGTTTCTTCGGTTATGTTTCCACAACATTTAGTTAATTAGATTTACTTTTCAGGTTTGTATTTTTTTCGATCTATGTACAAAATTTAATGTAAAATCGTAGATGTTGCAGAACATATACCAACACAATATATTTTCAAGGGGCTTTCGGGTGGGATTAAGATTCGAAGCACAAGGAATTTGCTATATTCAATAATAATAATAATAATAATTATATATCTTGCACAACAATATATATATATAAGCATAACACAATGAGCCTATATCATCACCATCATCTTACGTCCAATACCTGTAGATAAATTGCTTCATAAATAGAATGAAAAAAGGATTGTTAAAATTTTCAACTGATGGGTTTAGGAAGTTATCATGTAATCTTGGACAATGTAGTATAAATTTAAAAAAATTGTAAGTAAGACTAATTTTTTTCTTCAAGCCTGAGCAAACGTTTTATAAATTCAATATTTTAAAGTATTTCGTAGCGTTGCAGTGCAAAAGATTTGGGTATCTGGTCCTTCTATATCAGAGGCCTGTTTTCTTCTGTAGACATGCATGTGCGAGTCTATCTTCCATCTTTATTTTTATCCTCTCATTATGCTTTATAAGAAGACTAATATATCCCCTGTCCTGGGCTCTTTTATAATGAGGGAAAAATGGGAAATGTTACAATAAATTACGTTCTAAAAGTAGATCGTACTGCAAATTTTTTTTACTTCAACAAAACAATGATTTTCAATTCTTCAAGAGAAATCACCAAACGTGATGAATTTTTTTCGTGTGCCCATTATCAATTTCTCTTTTTGTGACGATGGTATTGGCTTTCGCGTTCTAGAGCCAAGGATTAATTCTTTAAGTCATCATTGCCCTGCTAAAAGCTTTGATGGAATGCTCGTGTCATTCGAGGCCAAAAAGATGGACGTGTTAGCTTGGAAAAGATCGAAACGACACGATAAAATGCAGATGAAATATCTTGTGATAATGATTCTTGTAAGCATTAATGAATTCAATGATTAACAGATCAATCTCGTGTGATATGCGGATGAATGTCATCATACATTTTTCATCACGGATGACTTGGTTGTTGCAATAATTCATGACATCACTAGATAACGTTACGTAATTTTGATTTCAGTTTTTGAATTTTATATCGAAATTGTTGGAATCGTCGCTGATAACTATGCGCTCAAGAGTGACATGGTTCCGTTTCTTGCAAAGTTTATCTGTATTCCCGTATGAAGTGTGGTTTCGGTGTCGTGTTGGTAGGCTCTAATGCAACAAAGAATATTTAATTAACGTACGAAGTCCATTTCAGTTATGTCTGTTCTCTATTTAAATTTCCACCCTCAAAATATCTATATTATAATACATAATTCATAGCTTAATGCCATAATTATTATTAAAAACTAGGATAATCAGCATTCTACAAGTTTTATGTATATTTGATTTATATATCGAAACACCCCTAGTCTCAGTGGTTGGAATTAAACTGGTTTGTTCAACTGATTGGAATATTGGCGCATTTTCAGATTTTTTTGTGTTTGCACATAACGCAGTGTGAACTCTGCATATCCGATTCCGTACGTTTTTCCAGCGTGCTAATGGATGTCACTGACTGACAACAGCTTACTTGTGTTACTCGTAATTCACATCCATTTAAACAAAGCCATACATTATTAATTACTCCGGGCTTGAACATTGCATTCGACAACATAAGTACATTGCCATTACATTCGATTGAAATTCGTTTTCGGATTTTACTGATACAATTTCAATCTGTTTTTATACTTTTTCAAAAGTCCTGTGTTTTGAAGTTGATTGGTTGGTTCTCGAGTTCTAGTTTAACTCGAGCAGTTTGACGGCATGGCATAGCAGACGTATGTTTACACGTTTTACATGACTTAGTCTGCGTCGTTGGTTGCTGGTTGTGTCTTACTCAAGTATGGCTTATGAATTATGAAAAAGTGGCATTTGAAGGATAATAACTTCGTTTATGATGATTTTTGAAGCTGCTGTCCGTCATATTTCTTCGCTACAGTGATTCGGAAAATTGAAAGCTACCCTCACTTAACGTCCTAATAATGTCATTCTTAAGTATTCACTTCCTATCCTTCCTCTGTTTCATTGATATAATCCGTATTTGTCCAGATGAAATCTACATCAGATAATTTGGTTATTGTAATGAATCATGTTTTAAAACGCCTTTGATAAATATATGCATAGACTATCTTGTTAGCCTCAAGCTCATACCAGACTAATATGAAATCACTCTGACGCAGTCGTGCGATTTTGAGGGCCTTATACTTAAAATAATTATTTACCTAGGCGTGTACTAGACTCTGAATAAAACTGATAACAGAACAACATAAACAAAGCACTATTTGCTAAAGCAATTGCACCACGACTTAGAATAATATTTGATTTAAGATGGCGATTGTGAATTAAGAACGTCCGCACAGACGTCTTAGCTAACCTTGTGTAAATTAGGCGTTAGATACCCCACTGGCATACTTTAGCGCGAGCGTCTGATGGCGCCACATATAAGTACTGTACTTAAGCTTGGCGGCAGTTGAATGTTGATATTTTGTTCACTTCTCATCTTAAATCAACATAGCTATGTTTAATATCATTAAAAAAGTATATATGCACTAAAGCAGTGGTTCTTAACCTGGGTTCGTTGAGTCAGCCTCAGGGGTTCGGCGGAGGTCAAAAATTCCAAGACTATTTTCAACAATAACATTTTTGGCGAAAAAGGTAGAAACATTCATTCACAAACATTTCAACACATATTCATCCTTCAGTAACATTTATCACAGTGAGTCAGATTCCATACTATTTGGATAAAATTGAATGCCTAAACGTGGTTATTAGTAAACGAAGCTGCATATTTCTTTATTTCCCTATCTATTTCTTACCAAATTAAATGTGTGTGTGTGTCCGTTCCGTTCACCCCGCTCGTATTATTCCTGACGTCACCTATGTATTAAAGAAATCATATTTTATTTTTCCAATTATGAAGGGTTCGGTGAATGCACTGATGAAGCTTGCAGGGTTCAGTACCTTCAATAAGGTTAAGAACCACTGCAATGAAGTATAGATTTCTCGTACTTTGGCAGAAAAAATTCTGCCATGATGATATATCGCCCCCCAGTGGTAAAATGCGTGAGATGCTCAAACAGCTTCGGATCTCAAACAGCAAATTTTCGTATTTCTGTTTACTGGTAGATTCAATTTTTGAATGCAAAAGTCTTTCATAGAAAACTCATTCATTCGGAAGGTTTTTGGTATATTGCAAATAATGACGAAGGATGCTCAGCTTCCTGACTCGATTTTCCGCCTTGCACTTCCTTTAATAGAAAATTTCTATTCGAATGTCTGGTGGTTGGTTAACATAGAATACCCGCCATTTACATCTTGAGACATCCGGAATCATATTGAAGTAACACTTTAAATTGCCGGGATGAAAATCAGTACACATCGTGCGTCATATATCTAGGATTTTTATACTTTATTTAATGCAAACTTCTGCACGCAAATCCGCTGATAGAGACCTGCCTGCCACTTGTTATTTAAACTGACTCACGTCTTTCACGGCTACAAATTTCGGACAACTCGAGCAATTTGATTATTGCCACATGATTCGTCGAATGCACTTTCGATTTTCTAGTTGATTCTTAGATCTTGAGTAATTTCAGACTTCTCGTAATTTGGGAAGAGTAATAATACATTTTTAAGTTGCATAAAAACTACCCTGACATATGTATCCTGGGATTCACGACGAGTACCTCTAGAGTCAAAATGTGCCAAGCCTCGTCAATCGTGTCTCGGAGTTGAGTAGTGTTACTAATTCGACCGTCTAGTCAGATATCCGGCCGCTAACTCAAGTCATTTAAAATATAACCAACCAGTCAATGTAGCAACCGGTACTCGACCCCCCCCTGAATCGGAAATAATTAAGTAAAACATGTTTTTTTCCCAAATGACATAAAAACGCTTCTATATATACAGTAATACAGTGCAATTACTTATGCATAACTTCCTCATTGCTCAGTTAATTGGTGTAATATATGATGTTTGTTTCTGCCACGATATCACCGGGTCGACTGCACAATGTTTTGTAACACGCAAGAGATACGGGGCAAACAATCCAATTTTATTTTCTACACTACTCCAATTCTTTACTGTTATGCACTAAAACCAAAGGACCCTTATCGTGTTATGAAGTTCCGCCGATAACATATAAGTACCATGAAAACAACACGGAATAAAACAACGAACCCCAAGACAAAAAGATCCTTGTGTTTACGTCGTTCCTTTGATGACGTAAGGTACTAAACCCAACTGAAAAGTTCACAACAACTGGCGGCCGATGACTAACGCGATATCTGGGTCTACGACCTCAACAAAATAAACAAGTAACAATACAAAATGGGACAACAACTTAATTGTTGTTAAGTACAGATGTAATGATAAACTAATTTTGAATTGACTAATCACTGATTGTTGATTAATGATTGTCCGCACCACATACATGACACATAAACATTGTCTAAATACTTTTTTTTTCCTTTCAAAGCCACAGCACATATTGCAAAGTAGATTTTTGTTTGGTACACCTGCTTTTGTATTAAAATGGTAACTATGCTAGCCTTAAGCCTGAACGTTATTTTTAAAATTATTTTAGATAACGCGCAGTTTGGGACTTTAAAGGTAACAATTTTCGATAGAGAGTTCTATAAACAGTAGTTTAATAAATTGTGTATATAAGATTAAAATGTTGTTCAGTAATATACCATGATTTTTGGTATTTTACTGAATATATAGTTGCTATCCAACGCTTATGATTGATTCCTTGCAGGGACTTCGTTATAACCCCTTGTTTGAAGCGTCGACAAATTCTTAGTACCGAGTAAACTCGTGTAGAGGGTATTTTGTATATTAATAGTATAACAATGCATACAAAGGCCCCCATTGATGGCGATATTCACATGACACTGGCTGGCTGCAGCCACACTTAGCTGCAGACAACAAATTGGGCGACAGCAGTTCCGGGTGCTTGGTCGCAGAATATTCTAGACACGTACAACAGTCTAATAAATCCAGTGTGTGTTTTTACACTTTAACGGAAACCGTGTCAGACCTCAAAGTACTTTGTTAGTCGAGCCTCGACTCGCAAAGATAAAGATAGACTTTCAAGGATTATTTGTATTTGACTATAAATCATGTTTTCAAGCTGTGACAAACAATCCTGTTGTTGTATTGTACGGTTTACCGATTCAGAACTTCAGTTGCGGTCAGTCTTGTCTCTAAAAATTCGATAAAGTATCTTGATTCCAAACATGGCTTGTAAATTAATATACTATATATTTAAATTACTGTTATAGATTAGATAGATAAATTCAGATGTTATAGATCGGGACAGAGGTAGGGCAAGTATGACTATATTTTTTGAATTGGTTGTGCTTTCTAGAACTCCCGCCATCTTCCAGGAGGATATTTGGTTTGTTTTATGCGTTTACTGTGAAAAATTCATCAAAAATCTCGCAATTTTTGCTTCTAGGTGAAGTAAAAATTGTCTGCATTGACTGATTCGGGTTGATCTCTTGGATCCATCATTTTTTAAACCCGTACGTTAATGTACTGGTTAATTTTAAAATCACTTATCATTGCTCAGGTTAGATTAATATATAGAGTTCATGTGATTCTTAAAATTGAAGTTGATGTCGTAGCGTCTACTTTTGCATGCATTGCACTGCATCTTAGGAGCGCGGTACATTGGCAGATTCGCGGCTTTTCACAATGAAGTGCTTGTCAACAAATACCGGCGCTGCTACCGTAAACAGGTTTTGCTCCAGCGACTTTGCAGTTGGGCATTAATAAAGTATGGGAGAAAAAATAAGCCGACAGTTTCTTCCGTGTGTTAAAAGGAAAGGCGTGTTACTTTATTTGTAATTTAAATAAACTGCTCTGGTCAGGACAAAAGAATTTATATAGTCGCTGCGCTTGTACTTGAGCAAGCAGATGCAAGATGAGGCGTTGTGACGTTACATTGAAGTATGTAAGACCTGTAGGCGGGAAATACTGGGCAGTTTTGGCTGGTTAACTAAATTTAAAGTGAACTTGCGATCTAATTTCAACTAAATATATATCTAATCAGAAAGTGTTTTGCGTAATAAATGCCATAGCATCGAGAACGACACCCGTTACGTTTTATAAGGCCATCCTTCAGGTATAAGGCTGAAATTTATCTTGAAATGAAACCTTTCGGCAGTATTGCTAATATTTGTATTTGGAATATGTAAGTCTAAACAGGTAGTGTATACTGTTCATATTACATTGCAAATGTTTTTACCTTGCATAGAGAACCTCCATAATAAACGTGCAGAATAATATTGAAGACTAATATAGACGAATTGAGCGAGCACAAAAATGAGTCTCGCGCTTCAAGGTGGAGTTCTGCTGTTGGCGTTGCTTTCCAGTGCGTCGGCTATGCCGAATTCAGCTAGATGTAAGTTCCATTCGTGCCTTTATGTATATATGTACTATATTAAAATGGGTACCTCATCCCACACCCTCACGAAACCTGTAAATTATCCGTAAGCTACATGAAAGGTTAACGAATTGGTGCTCGCCTTATTCACTGTGACAATATCTTTGAAATTTAGCAAGCCACATGATGAAATACTCTGCCTGTCGGGACCTCGTCGCCACTGAGGGAAAAACGTTTGCTATTTCAAGAGAAGGAATTGAAAATTACCTATCGGTATGCAACTGCAGTTGGACGGAACGAATGCCGGGGCTTCGAGGCATTGCAATCGTGTGCAAATCAGTCAAGGTTAGTGTCGTATCTTTAACTACTTATTGTAAAACTAACCCAATACCTATGAAGTATAAAAGAACGGAAAAACGCGGAAGCAACTGACAGTATGAGGCATGATTCGAAATTAGATTCGTTTTAGGTTACCTTCGATTCGGGTTGTTTGGGTGCTATTCCATAATAATTGTTTCCACATCTGCAATGTTGCGTTGAAAGCGGTAATCACGATACGTATAATTTTTTGTAATTCTCCTCTAGTGGTTTTTTGTGTATTTTTGCTGTGGTGCACACGGGGACCGCTTTCGGATAATTTTTGGTAATTCTCCTCTAGTGTTTTTTTGTGAATTTTTGCTCTGGTGCACACGGGGAGCGCTTTCGGATAATTTTTAGTAATTCTCCTCTAGTGGTTTTTTGTGTTTTTTCGCTCTGGTGCACACGGGGACCGCTTTCGGAGGGGACCGCTCTGTTAAATGCGGTGGTAACATGGGTGCCTTCAAGTATCAGTTTCATATAAGTCTATATCAACAAAATAGTTCACTTTTCATTGTAATGGAGTGTAAAGGTGCCTGGAATGGATGCAAGCTTTACAGGTTGGTAATACGGATTAGTTGGAGTGAAAATTTTATTATTTTTATGTGATTCATCGTATCTCTACATACTGTACTTACTTTGAAGTTTGGAAATTAAAATGACCGACAAATCTTTTCATTCCAGGAAGCTGTTATTGATATACCGAATTCGCAACGTGATATCTTCAATCGAGTATTGCATTACATCCTGAAGTACAGGATAAGGTGGTTACTATTAATCTACTTGACAGAATATAGTTTCACTTTAATTCAGTTTTAATCTGATAATGTTATTTTGTATCTTCGATTTTATTTTGAAGGGGGACTCAAGAATGGACAGAAAAACGGATTGAAAAATCGGCTGACCATCAAGTACGCATTGACTTGGATTTGGGAGAGCGTGGACGTGTTAATGTTTATGAAGTGATAATATTAGCGGTCTTACCGTAAGTTCTATCTAACAAATATAATAATTAGTGTAAACAAATATGACATCAGCTAATTTTTTTTCGATTGATTGTTTTTGTTGTCAACTTTTTAGTGGAGAGACGAGGGAAATTTATAACAGCAGCTTGTTGGCGAGCACAGGACGAGAAATCACTGGAAATCCATTCAGCTACAACCAGCAGAGACACACTCCCAACGACCGGCGGTATAGTGGGGAATTTAAAATGGCTTTCAGAGATATAACGCAAACCTCCATGGACATTGTGTTCAACACGAACAACCCTGATATCTTCAGGTAAGTATTGCAATTCTAAATTCGCTTAAAAAATACTCACTTTATGTACTATAAGGTGTATTTTATCTTTGCGTAGTATAAAGGCACTATATATATATTTTTTAAGAAGTCACACAACTTACACATCAAAATGAGATGGAAGCAGCTTAGCACATCTCCAGAGAAGATTATGATAAAAAATTATGATACCAAGTAGAAATAGAATACTGTATAAACTTGCCCATCACATGCACCAGTGTAATCTGGCGATCGTTGTTGATAGAACTAGCGATGAAGAATGAAAATCCCTGTTCGAATTTGACATTTATGTCTGTTGTCTTATAGTATGTCATGTACGGTACTGGTTTGTGTAGAGCATAGTAAAATCGAAATATTATAATAAAGGGTTTACTACATGGATAATGGTCGTCGTTTGCGGCTGAACCTTGATCAACATGGCAGAGCCACTCTTCGAGGATTGACACCATCGACCGACTATATATTCATAGTTATGGTAAACACCAAAGGCACATGGGAAGAAATGTCGAGAAAAACAGTAACCACAAGTAGAGAAAATGGTAACCACTACCTATTAATACTTATAATAATCATACTTTTACTCTGACCTGAATGCGAAAGAGTCCGTTGTCAACATTTCTGAAGTGGCACATGATCTCATTTTTGCCAACTTTCAATTCAAAATTAAAGAGTAAATTTAAATTGGAACCAATTATTGCAAAAGAGTCAATTTCAAATTTTGAAAATATTAAAAAAGAGATAAAGAAAGAGCAAAAAAATTGCATTAAGAAATAAATGTAAGAGATTTGTTGGTTTAATATTTATTTTCCATTCTTTCAGGACTATATTATGATATGGTCCTTAAGTTCTTCATTATTAGGATATATATAGGGTTATATGAATGATTTGAAAAAATTTCAAACTGTTTATTTTTAAGTGCTTGAGAAGCCCTTACACGTTGGATCATATGGCGCTTCGCGAACACACAACAATGCCCTTCTTGGAGACGTAACGATCGTTTGCCCATACAACACAGATGATAATATCCAAACCATTACTTGGTATAAAGGTGAAAATCAGCAGAATGCACAGCTCCTAGCTACTTATGATACCAGCAGTCGTTTCACTACAGTAAGCCTGATAATCATATACAACTAGTCTACTATAGTTCTTCATTTTGAAATATATTGCATTGATGTTTTCTATTTATATATAGTATCCGGCCAATGCAGATCCGCGAATATCAATTGCCAATGGCCATACCCTAAAATTAGCAAGACCTACTGTTGCTGATCAGGGAAGATACCTTTGCAGAGTATCCATTCTGGGAACTGTAAGTTAATTTTATGATGTGAAAATAATCGAAACACCTTTTTATCATGTGATAAATTTGGTAACATCAATCAGAAGATGCATCCATAAGATATAATTATTTATCTCATTTGAATCAGGGCCCAGTTTGGCAAACTGCAAGCCAAGGTCGAGCTCGGATTTTTCTGACATGGAATCCCCGTAGGGATGAAATTAGTGACCAGTATTGGATAAAATACAGGCTTTCGTAAGTAATACTGTAATGTAATATTGAGCTATTGAGCTATTGAGCTATTGAGCTTTCTCTGAGGAAGATTGATTTATTGAAACCAAATATTGAAGAATGAGTGATGATTCAATCTGTCACAGTTTTTCATTTATACTTTTTTGATGCTGGTTGTTGATTTTTTCTTTTCTTGTTTGTCTGTTTACAGTAATTATGGATCCGGCTGGCAAAACATTACGATACCCTACTCGCTGACCCCGTCAGTGGTGATAAGAGACTTGGAACCATACAGTGAATACAGCATACAGATTTACCCCATCACGTATGTTTGTTATGTATACTAAGCTGCCTTATCAATGTCTAGCCAGTGAGTGGGAGCAGCTGATGATTCCTAAGATTTTCTGTTCTGTCATCATAAATATTCACACCTTAAGTTTTGGATGGATTTTTTCTAAAATTTTATCAATGGTGTAATGATGAAATTTTACCCCTATTTTGACAGAGGTATGAACTATAGGGGCTGTAGGCCAAGGGCCCCTTTATCTCTGCTCAGCACTGTATATAATTTTATCTCCCATATTTTTTTTGTCAACCTAGAGACGGGGTTCTAGGTGATTTGATTCAATCGCTTACAAAGACTTCTGAATTGATGATAGAAGATGACTACAGAAACACATACGAACCTACATACAATACTAATGGACAGAAAGGTTTGGAAAAGCTATCTACCTTCTTACAAATAAAGTATTTTCATTTTTTTATCGTAATGAGACACTTGAGGCCCTAATTGTGAAATTTTTGATTCTGTTAGACTATACACTTTAATCCGTATTTATTTGTAACTTAGCAGTGACAAGTGGATGTGATAGTTTTCGCTGTTCAAGAGGAGTATGTCATGAGGAGCCTACGCCGAATTGTGTGTGCAACTCCGGTTTCACTGGAGACCATTGCGATCAAGGTGTTGAATCTTAATATGCAGCATATGCATTCACTTTTATGGAACTTATATCTTGCAAGAGCTAGATTTAGTATTGCATGGGGTCGTCTGCATTTTTGTAAATTATTATATTTTTAAGTGAATTGTGGTTGTTAATCAAGGTTTTCAACAGCTGACATAAGGCATTCGATGAAACATATAGTATTAAATGTCATACATCCTACATAGAGGATTTAAAGAGGGAATTTTGTTCTTGTGGCTTTGTAATGAATCGCCCAATTTCCCCAATCCAAAATAACCAGAAAAATGCTAGATATCTGATAATTTGTAATCATTTAATACTGATTTTCAGCCATCAATAACTGTGATCCTAACCCATGTTCGAACGGCGATTGCTATTCCCGACCAACCGGACCGATTTGCAACTGTTGGCAAGGATATGAAGGCAATATGTGTCAAAGAAGTAAGTGCAACCTACTTAGTTAATTTGCTTCCTATATATATTTTTCGTTTCAAGAGTTAGGGTATTACTGGTATGCATACATAGCACCTGCTTTAATACGTACTATGATGACGCATAATGCTGACATTTTCTGGTTTTCTGGACACAGGCTAAATATAAAATAATCGAAAGAAATATAAGGAAAGGAAGCAGATACAAATTATTACACTTCCAAAGCAGGATCTGAATTTTCAGTTTAATCTTTGGAAACAAGTCCCGCAGATTCTGTTGTTTCATACTTTTTCTTCTGTGAAAGTGTAAAGTTTGGAAAAATATTGGTATATTGTCCGAGTCTGATAAACGTTATGCTATTTGTATAACGTTGGCTATTCACTAGTATTTAATTTTTCTCGTATCAATACACAACTTTCTTCGGGTTTGGATAATATGAGGGTATTGATTGTCAATATAACCTAATGTAATTGTAATAGCATTGAAGTGATCTATTTTAATAATTTTACAGCTACAGACCCTTGTCGCATTCAGCCTTGTCGGTATGGAACTTGCAAAACCAGAGGCCAAGATTACTTTTGCCAATGTCGCAGGGGTTACACTGGCAAAAATTGCGATCAACGTAAGACTCTTTCTCGAAACCCCTCCCTAATTTTACTCAAAAGCCACAATACACTTCACATCTTTTTTTTTAAGAAACAGAACAAAACGTTCGAAAACCAGGTGGAGATGAACTGAAAGTTTTTAAAATTCCTTAAATCAAATCGGACAAAAATATGAAAAGAACTACTTTACTGTGTAGACTTTGTGTGTCCCCTTCCTGAAAGCACTTCAGCTAATGATTAACACATATCATGCAGATATCGGGGAATACTGTAATGGGAATCCAGTTAATACTTAAATCCTGAAAGAATACTGCTTTTGATTTATTCCAGAATTTGCTGAAATCAGACGAAATTTGGAGAATAAAAAAATAAACATCACATTGTATAGTTACTTTTGATACATCATGAATATAGATGAAACTGACCCTTTGAAACTCGATAACTCCCCCCAGGACTATGTTGAGTATATCTGAGTCAGATTCATACCCTCAAAGCAGCAAATCTCTTTCAGGTGCAGACAACTGCAATCCGAACCCTTGCAGAAATGGTGGTGATTGCAGAAACAATAGATGCAGCTGTCGCCGCGGTTTTTCTGGCAGGAGATGTGAAACAGGTCAGGCACATTTCAAAAAACCATCATATTCTATATTCAATTTAATTTTCCTGTTCATTTATTCTACAGATAATAGAGTTAATTTCTGCGATGCTAGACCGTGCATACACGGAACCTGCAATGCTATCGAATACGGATACACCTGCCAATGTAATTATGGTTATAGAGGCCGTAACTGCGACATTGTGGATGACAGTAAGTTGTTTTCCAGTATTCATTACTAGTTCATATTAGTTAGACTCGGTATGTCCTGAATTTTCTAAAAAAGGAATGGATTCTGAGAAAATTGAACTATGTATATTACACAAAGTTTTATTTATTTTTTTGTGAACTAATCTTACAGCTTCTGCAATGACTCTGATTTGCCCCACGAAAGAAACCCAGTACGGTGAACCGCTGCTTGTTTTGTGGTACAAAAATGATAACGGAATTTCAGAAGAGATTTTCAGATATGATTATTCTGATGGAATTGGTAGAGAGGTCAGTAGTTGCATTGCTGGTATCGTTTGCTAATTAAACAAACAAATTGTTATAGTATACATAAGAAGACTAACTTTTACTACAGCGTGGATTGCAGCAGTTTGAAGGTCGCTTGTCTAGTCCTGCTTCATCTAAGCTTAGAATTAGTGACGTCGGGGAATCAGATAAAGGTCTTTACCAGTGCGTTGTATCGTACGCCGAGTATCGTTCCAGCCCGCTGGATATGGTAATGGATGATGTTTTGTCTTTAGATTGATTTAATTTCTTCTCTTTAGCTTAAAGAGAAGTTACTTCCATTCATTGTTTGAATTGTTTTTTGGTTTATACATTTTGCAGAACGTCGTATTTATACCAGAGGACACGCGATCAGTGACCGTCTTGTGGGATGATCCTCCGTACAATGTTCATCATTATGATGTTGGTGTCAGGTATTGCTTCCTTCACTGAGGGCTCTGTGGTCTGCATTGATATGAATATTATGTATTATGTATATCATAAACACTACTTTCGTAACAGAGATGTTACAAGGGATATCAGATTCAGAATGTATGAGGTCCCGGCATCAACCACCCGTTACACATTCAACAGTCTCCTTCCAGGTGGTCTGTATGAAGTCAGGGTGACACCGTTCACAAAGTACGTTGAGATGGCCATATTTTCATGTAGTTAGAACTTGTTCCTGAAATTTTGATATTTAGAATACCAAGATATATTAAATGGAAATACCTCGTTTTTAGATTTTTATCAAGTCAAAGCCTTTTTTAGATATATTTTTACCAAACTGAATTGAATATGGAAGTCAGAAATTTATATTTCATTTTTGTCATCCACCAGGAGTGGGGTCGATAATGATCCTGTCGAACTAACCATCGTTTTTCCAAATAAACCGACTCCAACTGAGGATTCATCGAGATCAGACAGTAACATTGATCCATATTATGGATACAATCCGCTGGATACTGGCAATGATGATGAGCAAGAACCTGCTCAAGAAGAAGAGGAAGAGGAACCCATTGAAAAGACAACTGGTAAATTCAAATGGATTTTCGATCAGTAGTTGATCCTACAACAAATTCGGTGTTGTTCCGATGAGACATGGTTACAATATTTCAAGACAAACCAGGCAAACTTTTGCCTTTATACATACATCAGTAAAATAAGTAATAACTTATTTTTCTAGAACTAGAACTAAATGAGACTTCTCTTATATTGATATAGAATTAATATTTTCATTTCTATATTATATTAGTATTAGTACTATCCTATTACTTGCTTATATCTTCCATTTAGAATATTTTCTATCACCCATATGGAATTTGATCAACAATTCAATAGTCATTAATTTTCCCTTGTTACCTACTGTTTACCTACATTGTTAATTAAATCTTTCTCTGTTTCATAGAAAACAATCAGAATTGCTTTCGTTTCGGAGCTGGAAAATTAGGCATAATATGATTGCACTAGTGTATAGTATTGAAATATGGATATCATGTTTAATAGAGAAACTAGATGTCAAGGTCTATGGACCACCAAGACCGATACAGACTGGGAATGAAGTTTTTCTCGCCTGCGACTACTTGTCAATGGCAAACAGTTCACCGAGAATAACATGGAAAAAAATTAAAGGAGGTTCAAGTGAATTTATATACAATCAAGTAAGTGCAAAATATATAGCGTAAATTTTTATTTGATATTTAGTTTTATTTTATTTATAATACGTTGTATGATCGATCATAAGTTATGATCATAACAAAATTATGATGGAGAACGAGGTCATAGATCGTCTTACTCACACATTTTCAATGAAAAATCACACAACTATCTTTTTTTTACTACATAGTTAGTTCATCACTGTATATACTTAACTATTAGTCAAGATTTTTAACCTGAAAAGTACTCGTACTTCGTAGTCTACAGTAGTTCTAGTTTACAAATACACAAAGTGAATCGAAAGGATGGTAGGAATTGGGTAAAACTTCCACATTCAAAAATGTGGTTGACTTTTGAAGTGGCACTTCTGATACCATTACCCCTAATTACAATAAGTGGATAGCATTTTTTTCATAAATGAAATATGATTAAAAATTATGAATTAGTAATTGAAAACCATTTCAGAAAATGCCTCCAAACCCAATACGTCCAAATACAAAAAGCAAGATCAGTCGTATTAGCATGACAAACGTGAACACTCTTCGAATTGGTGACTTCAAACCGTCTGACGCTGGCATTTACGAATGCACCGTTGTGTTTGAAACGGAAACCACTATTAAAAATGGGTCGGGCACTGCCGAATTGAGGTCTTCAGAGGTTTGTTGTTTGTCTGTCTAAATCAGACGTTCAAACTCTATTACCCTATTGGCAACAAAGGTTGTATCTATGACAAGCTACTCCCACATATACACAGTATATTCGATGGTTCATGACCGCTACTAACAATAAGTTTGGTAAAGGTTGAAAGCGTTTAGTATAGCATCTTTTCTCATGGATCACCAAGAATGGGTGATTTTGTCTATATCATTAACTCCGTGATTCTAAACCTTTTTTGTTCAACCCATGTATTCTTCCAAAAACCCCTCTGGTATATAACAATCAAAAAAAAAATTCAATTATAAAACCAAATGTGCAATTAAATAAGTCTGATAATGTAAACCAACATCGAATAAAATTGCAGTTTTTAAAAGAATCATTCAGTATATTTATTCTTAAAGTATTTGTGAACTTCAACCCCGTTAGGGAACCACTTGGTTAGCTCCTCCTGGTCACCTAATGCTATCATGATTCAGCGGCCCAATACATTGTAATTATTTTTCAAATATAGTCTTGTTATTGTTATTGTCGATATATTTGTGTCCCTATTGTATGTAAATTAATTGTTTGTAAATTTGAAATCAAGGGAATCAAAGTAGAAGCACCAACTGACTTCAGATTTGAAGTATTGAATCCTAGTACAACAGAGATAAGATGGAGACAACCAGAACCTCAGGGAATTACCGGCTATGTGGTTAGGTATTGGCCAACTGTAGGTCCTTATGGTGTGTATGAGGTAAGCACTAACGATTATGGTATTGCCTATGTAATATTTGTATACCCTGAAATTTTCAAAATTGTGCATATCTGATACATCAATAACCTAATTAATTGATTGGAATTGGTTCAATTATTACTTTTATATAGCAAATAAGTGAACAAACTCCCTATCATATAAATATATAGATGGTCAAATGAAAATCTCTGTAATAATTGTAGCGTAATTGTTGTATTGCAAGTTGATAGCCTATAATTCTAAATTACACATTAGACAAGAAGAACAACAACTCGATATCTGACTCTCACCAACCTTGCTGAATCTAACGAATACAACGTGGAAATAATGGCAACAGATGGTTCGGTATACTCCAAACCTTTGACTAGAGCATTCTTTCAAGAGGTCAAAAATCTCCATGTTGAATTCTCACTCTCCTTTCAAGTTCTTAAAAGTAGCTAACAGATCATGTGATAATTCTTAGGTCGAACCAATACCGGCCCCGACGGATTTCCGGATGACCGTCCTTTCGGAATCTCAAGCGAGGATCGATTGGGAACAGCCCGAGCCGGAAGGCATCACAGGATACAAAGTGAAGTATTGGGATGTCAGTTTGCCGGAGGAAAATAATCTGAAGGTATGGAATAAATAAAAGAAAACTCCAGAAGATTTAATAAAACTATCTAGATAAAATACTATTTTATTATGTGTTCAAGCTATATTATATTTATTTATTAATTTATGCATATAAAATAATGATGGAATCTAAAAATGATAAAAAAATGTTATACTTAGGAGGTTAATACCACAGACCGCCAAGTTATTCTCTCTGAACTTATCGATGGTAGAGAATATCAAGTTATGGTTCAGGCAGGGAAAAATGATAAGTTTTCAAGTCCGCTAACGAGTCAGTTCAGGAAACATGTGAGTACTTGCTTTTACTATTCACCGACCTTTAATTTAAAGTTTAATTTTTGATTCCATTTTTCTTCCAGACCCCGATATCTCCAGACCCACCAACAAATTTACAAATTAGAAATGTGCAGACCAACCAGGTCACTCTACACTGGGACGCCCCATCAAACTGGCGAACCACTGATAAATATCGGTGACTAACAAATCTAATCACCATTAGTTAAAGTTATATGTATACAGAGTGTCTCAAAAGTCACTACACTCATATTTTTCTTTTCAGATTTTCGTCCAATCTCAAGCAAACTTTGGCAAAAATTCAAATAAGTTTTTGAGAATTTTTTCAGCATTTAGGATTTAAATCAATTCACACTATTATAGGGCTGTCATTAATGTTAAAACAGAAGTGCAAATTGCAGCCTGGAAAAAGGTTCTGCGATTACCAACTGTATTTCGGCAGTTTTGTGGTTAGTGTCGTCACCTTAATAATGAGGATCCAGTTGAAGCTTTCGTACCAAAATAATTCCTAAACACTGGTTTTGATTCATGCCAATGGTTACTGAGATTGGACAGAAATCTAAAAGGAAAAATAGGCATCGATGTCTAGATTGACTCTTGAGACATCCTGTATATTAATATGTGTAAGTTATTTAATGCAAAATTGTTTTTCATCTTCAGAGTCAAAGTTGTCAGCCAAAACCCTCAGTTTCCGAAATCCCACATTTATCGGGATTCTGCCCCGAAAACAAAGATAGCCAACAACTTGAAACCCGGTGTACGGTACAGATTCAGTATCTATACAGTGCGCGATGGAATGCTAAGTCGGCCCCTCATAAAAGATGTTAATACAGGTATGAAGTCAACTCCTAGAGGTGTACTAGTCTTCAGATATAACTATTCATTCATGACCATTCATAATCATCTGTTATGTTTTCTTGACAACAGTTAGCAGGATTGAAGTGGACTTCTTCCCCCCCAATCCTCTCAATCTCACTTGCAATGCCATCATATCCGGGGTTCCCTATCGAACTAGGTGGTATAAAGTCGCGCCAAACGGTGATGAAGATCTGATTTTTATATCCGTGTCAACAAGCGCTAAGACAGAGGTGATTTATTCAACAATAGTTCGTCTTATTTTACATAAATTTTAAAGACTTTTCACGGACTTTTCTAGTAAAGCTGCAAAAGTAAATTGCATAATTATTTTCAGTACGCACCATACTACAAAGCTAAGCAGTATACTGGCAGATTAAGTGCAGACTCTCTCCAATCTTTGTCCATTTATGAAATGAAATATCCTGATGATTATGGAACTTACAAATGTGTTGTCGCCTCTAATTCTGGAACCTCTGAAGACTTCGTAGAAGTGGTTTGTTCATATTTACTTATAGCATGATCATTAGCTCAAGTTTTGATTATTTGATTAATGTCTATTTAGGTCAGTGGTTCCCAACCTTTTTCTTATCGCATACTACTTGGAGATATAGTATATGTATATTGCTTAAAAACTTCTCTAGACGGTCACAATAATTAAATCTTTTATTTATCAAACTATATAACTTTTGCAAAGAGGTTACAAGAAAATCACAACAAGTAGCCTAAGTTTCAACTTTAAGGAATAACTTAATGGTCTTTGCTTGTAAATTTAACTAAAGTTCGAGGGTAGGGTCTTTATTATAAATATATTTCAGAAATTATTTTAGAACCTGGAATAACCAGCATATTTTGCATCGTACTTTTATCTTAACTATATAATCCACTGTATTGGTCGTAATGCAACTTGCTTTTATGTATTGCCGATCATTTTCAGGTAAGGGCACCGATAAGCGTTTCTGCTCCCATCCACTTTGCCATAGACATGAATAACGATACTTCTGTACTAGTTTCGTGGAACCATACTGATGCACACATGATTGATTCTTATATTGTAAGATATTGGCCGACTATAAGACGTTTTGGAGATGAAAAGGTACGTAACTTATTTGTAGATATTGATGTTAGGAAGCTAGCAGGAAACTAAGTCTACAACATGCTGAAGCAGAAAACCTCTAGTTCCCAATAAAGAAGACATGGCCTCTTTAGTGGATCACAGACTGAATTCATTGGGGCGACAATTTGCCTATCATCAACATAAAAGAAAATTACTCAATCATTTTCTGACCCTTGTAACTTGGATCAACCTATTGAGTAAATTTGAACTTGTTTGCCACCATTTATCAGTATTGTTCATTGCTCTTGTTTGTTACTGATGCCAATTGAGCATAACACCAGGGTTTCTGAACAGTTTCAGGAAGCCTCAACTTGAAAAAAGTTTTTAAACATGATATTATTAAACTACTCCTGTTTTAGAACTTGGAAACCCCCAATCTCTTTGCGACATTAACCGATTTGATCAAAGGAACAGAATATCAGGTGGAAATCAAAGCAAAAGTGCACGAAACGGTGTCTGACGATTCATTGCGTGGACAGTTCATAAAATTTGTAAGTATCTAGAGCATATCTAGAATAAGGATTGGTCTGTTGTACCTAAAAACATTGGTATTGAGTTCATTGTTTTTACAAACGCAGGCAGACCTAGCTAGGAACGTACAGGTCAGGCGCCTGAACGATGAGGAGTTGGAAATATCCTGGGAAAATCCACTTGACATTGATGGAACCCAGATTTCAGTCAGGAGGCCTGTAAGTTTTCATTCATTCCTATACATAATATGGTTTCAATAAATATATATATGTGAATATTATTCAAATTCTAATTGGCTGATGAAATGAAGAAGATATCAACAAAGTAGCTGTTATTTAAGTTTGGAAACAATTACCTTATATTCTCAACCATTAGCTGAGGGTTGTTTTCCTCAAAAGTATTGAAAACTTAATAACACGACTTAATGTTAAGTCGGTTGTAAAAAAGAGACAAAAGACTTATTTACTTGTGCTTATACTTAAATATTATGGTATTTGTCCTCAAAAGAATTGAATGTAATGATAATTCATCTACTATACTTCATCGTAGAAAGGAATATTTCTGAAATTCAGCTAGTCTATAATAAATGCATATATCAATAGTTACACTTATGACTTATTGTCAGTAAATTTCAACTCAACTCCTGCTAAATCTTTTCTTAAATGATAGGGAACCGTATATTATTAGAATGCCATCCAGATGATATATATAATATTATTCGCTCTATTTCATAGGATACGCAAAGGTGGAATGATCAACCACCAATGGCCCCTCACGTAACCTCGAGAAGGATTCGCATGCCTCTGGAAATTGGAGAAACAGTTGAGTTCATGGTGTCTACCCTAAAAAATAACATCCCATCTCCAAATGTCATCACTTATACTGAACAAAGTAAGTTGCACTGTTTGTAGAATTTGAGCTCAAAATTCCAGTTCACTTTTAGTTAGATAGAGTATATGATTTTGAAATTATTTATTTTGCAGAACCCAAACCTGTAGTACACATTAATGTCGAGAACCGTGAGCCAGCCATTCTCTATCCAGACAGAAACCCGCATGTGGAAATAATAGGGTATGTATATATACATATGTATATTGCCACAATACATCTGGTTTTTCTGATGTCTGATCAATAGTTCATGGTATTACCTATTAATTTTCTATATTATTTTTTCATCAAGTGTCTCAAACCCCACCTCTCCGACAAACCTGGTGCTGGAATCGACAGAATCGACAACTTTACATGCTGGATGGGAGCCAACTGATTTGTTCTACGACACCTATAAGTTAGCTGCTTGTTATATTGCTAATAATATATGATGTATATTATATTACTCTTGTTTGAGTTTGATGCTTCCTGAACAATTATTACTACAGATAATATAATGTGGTGAAAATAATCCTCTGCCTTGGCCTCATGCTTTACACAAACAGATTTACACTCACACATTCTGCAAATGAAGTATCTATGTAACAGATTATTAATATAATTGATAAGAATAGGTAATATTATTGTATATTACAAAACCACTGATAGTAAAGTCTGATTTCATGGAAATATTCCAAAACAGAACAATTCATTCCAATTCTTATTTCATTTTCTTTCCCAGATTTAACTTAAGTTATTGTTGCAGTGTGATGTTAACAGAATTGAACTCAAACACATACGAGAATTTCACAATTCAGGATTCAAACGTAGTAATAACAGACTTGATACCATACGGCAGTTATGAAGTGTCTGTGCGCACTGTACATAACGGCGCATACAGTGAGCCAGTTGTTGGAAGAATTCAATTAGGTTCGTTACTGTTCATCTATGTATACAATGTATTAGTTTTGGTTGTCTCGGAGTTACAGTTGAGAGAAAATTTTGTTTTATGTCATTTCAATATCTAGATTGTAGTTTGAAATCTCCCTATTGTTTTATCATAATTACAGGCATCCCGGCCGCAACAACTACGATAGAGCCAATGGAACAAATACCGATCGAATATGAGCCGAAACCTGTACCGACTGATGGTGATACCGGTCGAGAGCCTGAAAAAGTTGCTGTTCTAGAAAGAGAAGTATCAAGTGAGGTATGGAAATGGGAACTAGTCCCTCAGATTAGTAATGGCCTTGATTTTGTTTACCATTAATTACTACAATGATTATATTTAGGGCAAATTTAGCTACTTTATACCTTACTACCTTCTAGGCTCCATCTCCAACTAATATGAGATTTAGTAAAGTCCAGAGGACAAGAATGACCGTGACATGGGTTTCTCCATCAGAAGACATCTTAGGCAAGTACTTGCATGTGGACTACTGAAATTTTTTTTAAATATAAGATTGAGAACTCCTAGTAAACTAAAACTCATTTCTCACAGATTTTGAGGTAAAGTACCGCCCGGCAGGATTTACTACTCGATGGATATCCATTGATGTCACCGGGACTACCGTAGACCTGCCACGGCTCAGGCAGGACACCCGTTACGAAGTACAAGTCTCTTCCTATGTCAATGAAAACCTTAAAAGTTTGCCACTTATTGGAAGCCAGAAAACAATAGGTGAATGAATATTACTTGATATGTATTAATTTGAAACTTAGCCCTGCCTGCCTGTGTAATATATTTCATATATAACTTACTTTTTCCCCTGCCCATAAATGCTGCAACGAAAGCGAAAGCCGCACAAAGCTCGAATATGAATTCACTTTTTGTGAAGGCAAATTCCCGTATTATATTGGACTGCAGTAGATGCAAGTGTTTGAACTGCAGTTATTTTTCCTTCAATAAAAATTCCTTCAATTTTCATTTCAAGGAGGAAGTTTGCGGCGTCCATCTGTAAGAGTAACTAGCAAAACAGAAAATTCATTCATGCTCGAGTGGATACCTCAAGATGCCCGACATTCAGTCATTGTTATCCCACTTAATGGAGCAGGGCAACAACAGGTACAAATTAATAACAATCTAGCATGGACTATTATACTTTAAGGGAGGAGTGTGATTCTGTTTGTTTGGAATGAAGAAATATTAAGGTTTTACATACAAAAACACCATGCAATGTATATTTTTTTTTTTTTTAGGTTATTGATGTCCCTAAAAATGAAACACAGGTCATTGTCAATGGCCTTGACTCTGGGAGGAAGCATCGTGTGATAGTTACTGCTATTTCCGACAGAGGAAGAAAAAGTCGACCTTCTTATATCTATGTGACGGTACAGAAAAAAATTAATAAATGTAAAATATTGAAAATGAATTTCCATATGCTTATTTGCATCTTTTCGTTTGCTTTAGACAAAACCTATCAGGCCCGAAGACTTGCAGGTCACTGCCGTGACCTCGGATTCGATCTCATTGCGTTGGAGAGGCCCACCTTCCACTTTGACAACAGGTTTACTTGCTTTCACTGTAACTTACAGTTTGACAATGCTTTTCCCCTACATAAATTCATGTTCCCAAAATATTCAGAAATAAAAAACACTTGCTGCTATTTGGATGAAACATATAGAACCAACAATGTTTGACTAGTAGATCTAAATCGAATAACTCTAATGCATATAACTGAATATGTAGAAATACTAGCTTGTGTACAGCTCCATTTTATATAGATATATCGGAGAATCAAATGGATGAATGGATAATTCCTTTATTAAACTTATCATGGGTATTTTAGAAAAGTTCTGAATTCATTGCTTTTTGTTTTTCAAGGTTTCAGATTGACGTACTATCCAGACCGATCCAAAATCTTGGAGGAAAAAGATGTGACCGAAAGCAGGGCTGACTTGACCGAACTTCAGCCTGATACTTATTACACTATTCGAGTCCAGACAAAGCAAGGAAGTGAATCCAGCGAAGAAAATACGATTACTGCCCGGACGACTGAGGGTGATCATTACATAAAGATATAAATTATTACGTATTATATCAAATATGTAGTGATATGTGTCTTAGAGGCAGAAAATTATCTAGACCTTTTCTATCACACCAAGTTACATGAAACTTACATAGAATCGTTTATACACTATATATATTGACACTGTAAAATCATTAGGTCATGACTGAAATTTCCGGCTCAGGGGATTTAAGGTTGTCAGTTTTTGTGCTTGAGTGATTTGGTCCTTCTGTACAGTTCAATAGACTAGTTGTAGTGACCAACTTTAAATAATTTTGCACCTTGAAACGTATGATTATTAAAATTTGTTGATTTTTTAGTAATAGTTTTCCTGAAACATTGAATGATTGGTTTAATTTACAGAAACTGTTGCTTCGCCCACAAACATTGAATCTCTGGTTTCTGGTGATGATCTTGTAATAACTTGGAATCCAGTGGAAGATGCTGAATATTATTCAGTGAGTTCATATTGGCATATATTGCTGTATCCGATATATGTATATTAAAAATATTATTAACTTTTGTTGTATATTTCGGCAGATTGAATTCTATCCTGAGGACGACCCGTACAATCCTATAACGAGGCGGGTTGACAGCCCAACAAGTTACGTAACTTTCCCGAATGTGAGGCCGGGTAATTATGTGATCAAAATCTCTGCGAGCAAGAGCAATCTTGACAGTCCGCAAACGGAAGTTGTTAAGGCGATGCGTACGATATAATTTTGTTTTTACTCAATTAATCCTGAGTCCTTATAATTTCAAATGAGAAAAATCTTACTCCTCCGTTTAGCCATTGCTCCACCAAGCAATATTCAAACAAGCAATGTCAGTCATGATGGTTTCACAGTATCCTGGGAACCTTCACAATCTACTCTCTATACCCCATTTTACGATGTGATTGCTATGCCAAATGCTGTGCATGCTCCCGAAGAACTTTCACCATCACAGAAAAGAACCTATGACACCAGTTTTACTATCGACCGTAAGTCTTATACTGAAATTTCTTTTTATTGAATAAAAATGCATTTATTACCAACTAACTGTCTGCTGTGATTCGTTGGAAGGAACCCAAGGTATTTTCTTTTTCCAATGTTTTTCGGTTTTCATTTTTGTATTTTAACCCCTTTTTGTTGCATTGTCCTCAAAGCACTTATTCATATTATAGGACTTCGTCCAAACTATGAGTATAAAGTCCAAGTGATTGCTAGATACGGAGATATGAAGAGCGAACCTATTCAAGAAATAGTTACTACAGGTATATTACAATACCGCCACAAAATTGTTATTAAATAACAAAAAATTCACAATAAAGTTAAATATAGATACACCACTGATTTTCCAATAATATTGGTTCGAAAGCCTTGCTTGATTATCATTTTTAATTATATTCATCCAACAACATAGCTATGAACCACTAATTTCACCTCTCCTGTATCTTTGAAGCAACATATATTTTCAACAGATATTTGTTTCAAATCAAAATTGAAATAAAGGATTTAACATCAGTGTAAAAGGGCATTCAAAATTTTGTCAAAAAATTTGTGATCTTTCTCATTATCGGTAATATTATTATTGTTTGAATAATACAGAACCTCTGAGCAAGCCGAGCAATGTCCGACTCGCTGCGACTCGTTCCGGACTAAAAGTGTCTTGGGAACCGGTTGTAGGCGTAGACTATTATGAGGTACATCATGTAGTTTATTCCTTAGATATTCCTTCATAACTTAAATATTGTACTAGATACAGTGTGGTTTTGAATTTTTTTTAGATAACATACAATCCTGTTGACGACCCGTCCAACCGCTTAACCCAGCGAGTGCATCCTCCGACTACTTTCATTTATATCAGGGATCCGGCGCCAGGCGGCTATGAAGTGAACGTCACTTCAGTCAAGAATGGCAACAAGAGTCCGGCTAGTGTTCGGAAGCAAGACCTTGGTAAGTTTTTCCTCCAATCTAGAGCTTGGATCAGTATTGGAAGGGATAGGGGGGTTGGGATTGAAAGGGATTGCTAATTCTAATATTTTATATGTAATATTCTAAGTTAAAATTTGAAAAAGGGCTGAAAATAAAAAAAAAGCTTGATATAATGAAAGGGGCCTCTGATTCTGAGCTAAAATATTTGATATGTGGGTATGGTTTCCTACCATTTTTTCATATGGTACTGAGTCAGGTTCAGTGTGATTCAAACGTATCTTTATAGCCTATATTGTTGTAGTTCATATATAGTGGAAATAGATTGAAATATAGTGGTATCCTTCCTATATCTTACCATCAGTAAGATCACTGACCATTACGTGATGGGCCTTGAGAGGGGCCCTAAAAGAAGAGCCTTCACTGCTGTGTCCAAATAGAGACATTCGCATTGAGACAGAATTCTGATTTGAAGCCTTCCATAATGATTTATTATTGCATTTTATCCAGGAGTTGCTCCTCCATTGGATATTAGGTTCACTGACATTACCCCAAATGGATTCGTCACTGTGTGGACTCCACCCCGAACACGACAGAGGGTCGATTATGAAGTAAGCTACAGGCCGGCAAATGACCGTTTGTCTGATTTCGAAACTGAAATTACACGGAACAACTTCTTCTCGTATGAAAGTAAGTCTTCTGATCATTAACTACAATCCTTACCAATAAAGTTTCATCAATAAAGACAGGTATCAGATATGAATCACTCAGAAAAAGATCAATATTTTCTTATAATCAATTTTGTCACAGATTTGCTACCAGGAACTGAATACCTTGTGGAAGTCGTCACCGTATTTGGAGACCGCAGAAGTGTTCCTGTATCTGGCCGTGTAGAAACAAGTGAGATAAAGATATTGTTTTCAAAATAAATTATAAATTACCGTATAACTTTCACTAAAGTATATACAGTACTTTACTACTATAAAGTATTGTTACTAAATATTATGCTTTACCTGTCTGTGGTGGATTGACCATCAGGCTGAGTAGGCTCCAGCCAACATGACATGCTCCTCAAGCAAAAATTGGTTTAATTAATTCTAGACATGGACAAGCTCAGCATAGGGACCCTGATGGTAGTTCAGCCTATGTGCCGGGATGGTATCCTAAAGCTATTGGAGACGGAGAAGATTGTTAGTATACAGTAACCAAATGTTTATATATTGGTCCACAGAAATACCAGAACCACAAAATCTAAACTGGACCATTTTGTATGAGACTGATGAACCAGTGGAAATCGCTTGGCAGGATGCTCCATATCCACATTCCACTTACCAATATGAGGTTTGGAAATATGTTTGACTAAGTTTATATCAAGTGCTGCTATAATGGCCTACATAGTTATTCCGAAATAACCAGTGTTCCATATAAATATTGAATTTTGGTACAGTTGGAACTCAGTTGTAGTCCGCATCAGTTTTGGCCATTTTATTTAGGTCCTTTTTATTAACGGAAAACACTACGGTATTAGTCAGAAATTTCATTCTTCCTCGCCTCTCATTTCCTCTTTTTGTTATACCTTTGTAATATGAAGTTTTTTCGGTTTTCAACCTATTTTCAACTGTATTTTGTTGAACTTTATTTTGTAGTATTATAAACTGTAGAATATGCAAACTTGCCCTATTCTAAACAGGTATCGTACAATCCCGTTGGAGAGTCTCCAGAGAATGAAGTCATACTTCGACTCGGTCCTGATCAGCACAGTGCTGTACTGAGAGATCTTTTGCCTGGAACCGAGTACATTGTTAAAGTCTACACCGTCATAAACGATAAACTCGGCACACCGGAACATATATTTATAAATACACGTATGTTTTCATAGAAATTATATTACAGTGTTTTTACATACTTACATACATATTATGACATCCTGCCTGAGCGCTATTATAACCTAAAGTAACTAAAACTCTTTGAGCTCATATATAATTATAGATATATATATCCTTTATAGGTAGATATATATGTTAAATTATTAAATTATATATATTTTTTTAATATGATAGCTTTGGAAACCCCGAAAAATCCAATTTCTCAGCCACTGTCGGGTTATGACAGATCAAACGCAGGGACTTTAAATATTACTTGGGACGGCACTAACAATGCTCCTGAATATGAGGTATTTAATCATAGTTAACCAAAATCTCTTTTATTATAATTTGTTTATTTCATATATGTATTTATTACAATACTATCTATAATATTTAGGTGTGCCACCCCTTTTGTGAAAGGTTGGTTTAATATATTTGAAACTTTTTGCCTAGATTAATTATTACACCGTAAACCGCGAGGGCGATGAAATTATTTACGGCGAACCCGAATCCATCACTGTAACGGGCGGACAACGTGGGGTTATTCTGCGAGAGCTATTACCAGCAACAGAGTACATCATAGAAGTGACAGCAGTGGATGGTCGGAAAACAAGCAGACCAGGAAAATTTGTCATCACAACACGTAACTATACTAATCTGTGAATTAAAATCACTTGATATTGCTGATGAAGTATATGTTTTGGTGAGAGTGGCAGCCACAAGGAATTTATTTAGTAAGGTGGCTTTACTAGGGGTAGCAAATTGCTGCTGCAGGTTAAAGAATTTGTTACAAATCACTAATATGCCCAGTAATTCTGTTATTGGGTGGTGGTGGTGGTTCAGGGTTCCTCCTCTTGGCATCACCACTGGTGTTTTGGTTATATATATATATATGTATATTGTCTTATTGTATTTGTTTTTGAGATATATCACGCTCTGATAAAATCCAGTAGTTTTTAGTGAGAAATTTATATATTCAGTATTAAATTCAGCACACCCTGCTGTCAGCCCTAATGCCTACACAAAAATTAAGAATGCCACTTTGAAGGCGCTTTCCAGTGCTGCGTAATATGCCTGTTATCATGTAGGGTCTGTATTGGGAAATATAAAAGTAATGAATATGTTTAAAATTCTTATACCAGCTCTTGACCAACCTAGCAACGTGCATGTGTTCGACCTTGGCCAAGACAAAATTACTTTAACTTGGCAGCCGTCTGATGGGGACGTGGACGAGTACGAGTTTAGATTCACACCAAATGATGATTCTCCTATAATCACACAACCTGTTAGAGGAGATGAGAGAGTTGTGACCGTGACAGGTAATGTTTTGATCCTCCTGACAAAAATTTACAGTTCTAAGTATTTCAAAAAGGGAAGCTTAATCCTTTAATAATAGAAATGCAGTTTATCTGCTGATGAATGTGTTCATTTGCAATAGGAAATTAAGCACTAGCTCAGATTATTTGTATTCCAATCTCCCATGTATTGCAAACAGGCATGATCCTGAGTATAAGTAAACCTTTTTTTTGTAGGTTTGAAACCAGACACTGTATACGAAGTAACTATCGTTGCTAAAAACCGAGAGAAGAATATTGAATCTCTTCCACTGATCCAAACGCTTCGGACTAAGCCACGAATCACTAAACCTATGAATGTGGAGTGGCGTAAGGAGCGAGACGGTTCTTACACTTTTGTGTGGGACCAACCTGAATATGCCGTACAGTATTACAGAATAATTTATGCCAAAACCTCAGGAGACCCGACTCATGATGAGGTGAAACATTTTACTTATTTCAAGTTATGGCTTTTCAAAAATAAAATTGTGTATGTATGATTCAATCACAAATAGGTACTCCCTGTAGAGCCATAGAAAAATGTGAAATTCCTTGTTTAGGATTGCTGATAGTCTTAACTTTTTTCTAGACAATTTAATTGAATTTGAATTGAATTTTTTTGAGCTAACTTTTATTTGGTATTTTGTTTTTGAAACGTCTAGTACCCAGTGGAAGGATATTCCACTGAAACAAGGCTACCTTTACTAATCCCTAATGAAGAATACACCATAACAATACAAGCAATTACAGATGGAGTCAAAGAACCAAGTGAATATGATAGCGTATCTCAGTATATCAGAACAGGTATGTGGTGCTACGAAATAATTATACTACAGTGAAATCGGAATAAAAATTTTTAGTATTAAGTTGTTTTTTGTTGTTGTTGAACTTTCCATGATTTCACCATGACCAGATGTTCCTGGTTTGACCAATCTCTATACATATGCTGTAAGCGACGAGAGCATCAGAGCTGAATGGGAGCGTCCTAGTCAGGAAAGATTTTTGACGGAATATTTTGTTCAACTCTTTGTGGACGGAGATGATACTCCGATAAAAACGCTCTACTCGCCGACTTCGAGTAATATTGTCACATTCGAAGGTAGGAAACTATCTTAGCTTGCATTATAAATTCCTTAACTTGCAGGGTACTTTAATTAGTGTCAGGGTTTTCATTTTACCCACCAAATCCTGGAAATGCATAGCAGGTTATGGTATTTTGTGTTCGACACATCAACACAATGTTGCCTGGTGTTTTTTAATCTTGCATGCCTATGTAAATGTGAATGTATGGAGATATTGTATATTCAATGGAGAATTGTTTGTATCAAGATTTGAAGCCAAGTACGAACTACACCGTGAAAGTTCAAGGTTTGATTGGTGACATTCCTGGGAGTTCAGCTACTGGTAGTATACGTACAGGTAAGAAATTTTCTTTTTTTTCCATCTGCCTGAGTTTGCATTCAATTTTCGCTGAATCATGTAACTTTTTTCATACTTCATGCGGATTTTTTAGCACTAAAATGTTCATTCCGGAAATTTTCAGATCCTATTCATGTTGTTCCTGCACCGGGAAATGTCCACGTACCTGAATATGCATCTGAAGATTTTGTCGTCTCGTGGGATGTGCCCCGTCATTATGAATTCATTACCAATTATGACGTGATTGTGGCAGATGAGGATGGGAAACAGGTGTTCAACCAAAGATTTCCAGGAGATACCTATACAGTGACGGTATCAGGTAAATCTACTTGTTACTCTACTTTGTCTGAAGCTCAAAATACTTGATGGATTTTGATGTCTTAACAAAAAAATTCAGTACCATTTTTTATCACATGTAACTCCTTTCTATTTTTTTCAAATCTTTTTTATGATAATTAAATTAGGAAAGAAAAAAAATTCATTAGTAATGAATTCATTGTAATAATTTTCCAGTTAATAATTATGTTATCATCCAATTTTGTTCTCTTCCATAGATTTGCAGCCTGGCAAAACATATGATATTTCAGTAACGTCACTGATTGATGATAGATCCAGTGAAGAGTCTTCAATTAGAGCAACTACACGTATGTAGATTCAAAATTTTCATATCTGATAAAATAATAATTAATGGATAGTTCTATCGTTATTATTTTAATCGTAAATCCTATCACAGTGCCTGAAATGCCGACGAGCATAACCAGCATCAACGTGATGCCGAACCAGTTTGAAATTTTCTGGTCTCCTTCGGGAGGTGAAGTCAATTCCTATCTGATTAAAGTGGTTCCAAAAAATAACCCGTATGCAACAGAACATTACTACGAAACCACAGGCCCTGAAACCAGCATTTTGATTCCAGGTAAACCATTGGAATAAAAAACTACATGTACTGAGTGCAGCAACTACCTAGGTCGGTTGATTCTGCTAGGTAGTAATGAACGAGCATTATAAATAGTAATATAATGGTAGTAATTGTCATAATGCCTGACGTGTGATTAATGATTATGGAGATAATAAGCAACGCAAGAGAACTGTGAAAAAATTCATAATTATTAAAACTCCTTTGGCTGACGAAGGGAAAAAATACCGCATACTACTGCATAACTTACCAACAAATAAAATCTAACAGAGCAATTATCTGACAGATGTCGAACCGGGAACCACATACACCGTGGAAATAATCGCGATAGGTTCTGACGGATCGGAATCTCGCCCCGCTGTGACAGAAGTCACCACGGGTAGTCCCACTGCACAACCTTTACCAGAAGAAGTGGAACCGGAACTGTCCATTACTGTGAGGCCGAGCGATACAGACATGGTCATCAAATGGCAAAGGCAGAACATAGATGTATTGACATCGTATCAAATACTGTACAAACATCAGGACGATGAACAACCACAAATTGTAAGTATAATTTTCAGATTGAAATGCTTTGATTTTGCTCGCAAGATATATATTGAAATTGCTATTCGGGACAGCCATCAATTTATATATATAATTGCAAATGGAACTATAATTCAACTTAATTCCATTGGATGAAACACGGTAGTAGAGCAATTCCTTTATAGAACTCATAAAAATCATTCTATTATTATTTTAGAATACAGAATATTATTTCTGTTGTACATCCTTGGACCTCACTGAGGTTCTACCATTTTATAAGTTGAGTTTTATTCCCAATTCCCAGATAACAGTCCCAGCAGGCGTGGGCCAGATCATCATGTCTTCCCTGCAGCCCAATGAGCCATACGACATTTGGGTGCGAGCTATACTGGACACAGGAGAAAGATTGGCCATACCAATCACAACCGATGAGACAGTTACTGAACTTTCTCCAGGTGGACATAATGAACAATAGAATACAATTTATATCATTTCAAAATTTAATGAACTTTCTTTCATCTTTTCAAGATGAGTACTCTCCATTAACTGACGAGCCAGTGACCGCCCCCGGCGATGGCAGAGTATCCATAATCTGGGAAGATCTTGGCCCTGACATCACTACCTATGGCATTTCCTATAGACCTGTCAGGTCAGATGAACCTGAAAAACAAGTATGACAAAATTCTTCTAAAATAATTATCTTAGCTTCCTTTTTAAAATAATTTCAAAGTTTCCTGCAAGCTTGAGGGTTGATGAGAATTATGATTTCGTGATTCATATTAGGATTATCATTGTTTTCAATACAGGTAATTGTCCCAGGAGACTATTCTGGCACGATACTGAGCAGCCTCGTACCTGATACACCATACCACATCTCCGTCACCGCAATCCGGGCCACTGGCGAGCCTGTTCGAGTTCCTAATGTTAATATTGGAAAATATCCCCAGATGCCTGGTATGACAAATGCTTAACTGCCCTCCGGTCAATTGTTGATTTTATAGCAACAATATATACAGGCAACACGAAAAAGATGTACTCACTTACCGTATAAGATGAAAGTAGAGGCAAAAATCTAACTAACTAAGTGTCTTTTTTTCAACTCGCTTTACTCTAACTCGAGTTATTAATAATGGAATACTTTCAGGTGAAAAAAAAAACGAAACTTATAGTATAGTCAATCCAGCCAGGCAATTTGATCTCTCTTACTTTCAATTATCTAATGTTGCATGATATTAATTGCCTTATCTATACGTTGTTGTACAACATTTGATCAATTTCTCTCTCATAATAAGACGAAACTTCTATGACAACTTCTACCACGAGCGGGCAGCTGACGATACACTGGGTACCGGACCGTCAGGCTGAAAGCGAAAGCGAGATAATCGGGTACAAAGTTATCTACGATCGTAAATGCTGTTTGGGTGAACCAGAATGGGTATGGAACACAGTTAACTAAGCTTTTATGTAAATTCATGATGCACGAATTTAATATTCGTTTGTTTGTGCAGGCCGTAGTACCTGGAAGTAATTCGGACAGTGCTACAATCGGGTATCTTGAACCGGACACAGATTATGTGATCAGGGTGGTTGCTATGACAAATGAGAGTCTAACTATCCCCGTAACGTCAGTGGAAAAAGTTGACGAGACTGAATTTCCTGGTAGGCTCGATCGTATATTACGTCCGATACTTGGTCTAAAGACTGGAATACTTTCCTTGACTTATTTGTGGAAACCCCATCCCATGAACTTTGCTTTCCATTTCATTTCCAAGAAATAGTTACAATACTGTATAAATTACTAATAAGTAAATCAGTAAGTATCTAAGATCCTTCCAAGTGTAAATAATAATTTCTTATTTTTCTATAAAATTATTATTTAATATTATTGCTAATATAATAATTTGAGAAATGATAGAAAAATATTAATGACTCTAATCATGGGTGGCTAAACCTTTCTAAATCCATGTTCGAATAGAATTGTACTATATTACTTTCTTATTATATGAAAACTGTTTGCAATTCTGCGATTCTGCGATTAATGCATCGGGCATTCTTGACTCAGATAATATTTTATAGTAAAAATATGCTGAATGCAATTTAAATCGTTACAGAGATGACAGTTTCAAGAAGAATGGTTCCACCGACAATCACCGATCTAGAGCCTGATGGATACACGGTTACTGTATACTGGGATGCCCCGAAGGACCAAATATTTACCCATTACACCATTCAGTACATACCCCTCGATAACGAATATTCACCCACTTTCAAACTGACGTTACCGAAGACAGAAAGGTCCCATACCATCACAGGTAGTATATAGTGATAATATCAGGACTGAAGTCTGGAAAAAGAAATCCTAACTTCTCCATTTATAATACAACCAACTCCGACTTTTTTAATTGTAATTAAAATATAATTATATCACGATGATATTAATAAAAAGCACACGACATACAAGGCATTTCATTACTGCCAACATAAATCAAGCTATTATCTATACCATTGTGATTTTTTAAATTATTTATTGAAGAAGTTAGAAATATTGAAAAATATATTATATATATGCATATGTGGTTATAGCACTAAATCTGCAGAAATGTGATTTGTTGTTGTCATGTGGAAATAGTATAGTATGATAGTTGGATTGTATGGACAAACACTTAACATCCGGAATATAGCTCTATTTTTTTGCAGGACTTTATTCTGATACTCTGTATAAGATTGCTGTTCAGACTACAGACTTTCCTTCGAGAACCAGTTCAGAACCCGCTACAGAAACGTACCGCACCCCAATCGATTCCCCTGGTTATTTTCCGGGACAGGAAGAGGAGGACTTTGATTATAGGCATGTTTACATTCCCCCTATCAGGGAAGTCCCCTCTGAAAGACCCCCGACAGACGTGGCTCCTGTGGAAGCAACGCCCGGAGAAGACACGACAGAAGAAAATAACGTTCACGTTGTCACTACATTAAGATATGAATGGCCTCGTTCCACGACTTCTGCTGTTCCCAATCCATTAAGAAGCACAGATATGCCCCGGACTCCATCCTATCCAGTGATCGCTCCTGTGGAAGGTGGTAAGATGGAATTCATCTACATTCTTAAAAGAAGATTTTTTTATCATCATTTTAAATGTGGTTTTCAAGGTTCTACTACAATCACACTTGCTCCAACTGATGGACAAGCTACGATCGCATGGGAAAGAGAACCTTTCGTATCAGATAAGCCAGAGGATACTGTTGTATTTCGTGTTACTTATATTCCTACAGATGAACCTGATAATCGCAGAGAGGTTTGAATAATACCAATCAATTTGATGTGATTCCTTCCAGTTATCTGGCCAATACTCACTCCTGAGCCTTATTACTATTGGCACAGTATATTATACTTACTTCTAAACGGGAATTTGGTTACTTTGTCAATGCTTTTTTATGAATTTAAAGGTGATATTACCCAGCAGTGAATCACAGGTAACCCTCGTAGGTTTAAATCCTGAAACTACTTATGCTGTCGAAGTGGATGCCGTTTCTGACTACGACTCTCAAATTTATCCTGTGCCTGTGACAGAAACAGAAAATGTTCTGACAGGAAGTAAGCACAACCTATTTGAAACCAATTTATTATTCTTTTCCCATTACCCTAGATCAGTTACACATTGTTACCCTCAGCCGCCAAAAACGGTCTTTTCAAACCTTGCAAATTTGAAACGCTACGGCCAAACAATTCCCGTGTCCATCCAAACTCCTACATTTTTAGTTGAGGTGTGCCGCCGAATTTGGAAAAGATTATGAGTGTGATTATGATTATGATAGAGGGTTGCGGAGCACTGCCCTAGATTACCTCTGAATAATGTTACTTAAACTGAGTGTCGAATGTGCGAGTCTAAATTTTCATCTGGAAAATTTCTCAAATAGGTTATAGGCTAGAAGCCGGCATTTTTATTAGTTACGACCTGATTACAAAAGAAAATCTGTCAAAAATTTACTTTTCCAAATCGGCCGTGCTCTAAACAAATGTGAAAACTACTGGTCTACATATTTCTACTACTTTGTCAGCTTTGAAAGAATACCGCTGGATATTTCAACCAAACATAAGAAACGTTGAACGACTTGATGACACTGGAGAGACCATCAATGTCCAGTGGTTGAACCCTACGGAACAGCGGACCACTGTGACGCACTATGTATTGGAAGTCAAGCCGAAATATCCTGATGAGACTTCCAGTAATACCAGAATTGAAATTCCTGCACCACATTCATCACATGTGGTTACAGGTATCAATATATTTCGTTATTTGTCTTGAAACAACGCAACTATTTCAGAGCAGAGTAGATCTTTAAGAAATTTGGTACAGATGTCCAGATAAACCGAAGAATAATGCATGGAAAAGGAAAACCCAGACCTCCCAGACTCCCTTGGGAACCGGAGTGAATAAAATTCTACACAATATCGGCCCCTAGCAGACAGAATAAGAATCCTGATATATACTTAAGATATTCTGGGTTAAATGCTTACCTAGGCAAAACGGGTTTTCCCCTGCTAGTGATGTAAAAAAGAATACTTAAAAGAAGAAATGTGTTTTGTGTAATGTTTTGGTATTACTTGCATTCAAAATCACTGCCCCCCCCCTCTAACAAAATATTTATTATTGAGTGATAAATCGACATCTGGTAATTAGGTAGATAAATCACTCATGACCTTGGTGTTGTGAGCATGGGATGGATTGGAAATAATCTTGAATTGTGTGATGAAAATATTCTGGTTCAAACCATTGGTAATACAATAAATTCTTTTAAGGTTTGCAACCCGACCAAGATTACATCATAACCTTGCAGTCAGTGAACGCAGCTGCAAAAACTCGTTCTAAGACTGAAACAACAGAATATTCACCAAGAGGAGAAAACACGCCAGCTTCAACAGAAGTACCAACTAGACATACTATTAAACCGCAGCCTACAAGCCTACCCATAGTTCAAATGACTGAGGAAAATATTTTTCCTACACATCATGTTCAACCGACTCCTTCCATGAAGACCCCCGTCATTCTTCACCCACGTACCACCCCTCTGCCCGGGCCGATAAAAGGACCGGATAAGGAACCCTCTGAGCCAGACACTGGAGAGGAAATTGAAGGTAGAAATTTTGTATAGGTTTAGTTCGGGTGGTCCCACCATGTGACCTGCAGAGCAAGGAAGTTGTACATGGACTACCAGTCCTTAATTATTTTCTTCGATTTGAAATTTCAAGCGATTCAGTTTTAGGTATGGTGGTTTGTAATCTATTCAAAAATTACTCGAGTGTTCTTTGTTTATAATCAAATATCAATAGCTTGATAGCTTTAAAACTTATTATCACTGCTTAGTCTTAGAAAATCAATGCTACTAAACTGACTAGAGAAATTTACTTGTATTGCCATGTTGGAATTTCACATTTACATGATTTTACCTCAGAACCTTGGAGGCCCACAGATAACACCGTTGTCACAGATGAAGAGGATGAACCAGGTATTGAAGTGCTGCCTACATTGGATGGCAACATCCTCCTCAATTGGACACCAGTGCAAAATCCACTTGACTCCTACCGAGTTGAATATAGAGAAATGTCTGGAGACGGCAATATCGAAACGGTATTTCAAGCTTCTATTATATGAATGTTTGTAAGATTAATATCAGCTATTCATCATTATTGGTATTTGTCTGTTGCAGGTGACCGTGCCTTCTGACAAGAGCTGGATCAACTTGCCTGAACCCTCAAAAGGTGGAGGATATGTTATTAGAATTTATACTGACCAGCCTGGAAATACTCCACAACCTATTTATCATGTTAATTGTGAGTAGTTCAAAATTTACCTGTTTGAAAAAAGTTTAATTATACAAAGTTAGTTCTTCTAAAGTCATGGTGCAATTTGTATCAAATTTTTCTGATTAATATTGACTAATGAAATTGACCAACTATCTCAATAAAAATACTTGATCTGTGCAAAGTTGTTCAATGTGAACTCGAACGCCCGAATGATACGAAATAAAGATATATAAGTAAAAAATTGCATGTCTGACAAAAACAGATTTTGTCCTGTTAATAAAAGTATTTATTCAACAATAGTGTAAACAAGATTGAGTAAAAAAGTGTGCTGGTTTATTACGATGACACTAACATTATAACTCAATTTAAGCACAACGAAGTAATGGAAAACTGAAAGAGTGGGGTTATATGTTATATCTTCATTTTTACATCCATGCAAAGGACTGCATTACCAAATTATATTGGCTTCCCATGTAGGTGAATCAGAACCTATCATAATCTATTTCTTATGTTCAGTGGAGAGGCCTGTGGGTGATAAAAACGGCTACAATTTGGTATACAGACCGTTGTCCGTGACGACTATTGAAGGGGTTCCAACCATTACTCAGACAGAAACCACAAGCCGTGAAGTATGTTCTAACAACTTACCTCAGAAAATGAAAACAACCTACATACCCGTTTGTTACTTTTTTGCTGTTGTTGTATACACACAGATTTATATTCCTGCATTGGATGAAAGACTTAATCTTCCAGATGATCAGTATCTTCTGCAAGTGCCACGTGGTTCAGGTAAATGTTAATTGATTATATAATGCCTGTTTGCCCCTGTCGAATAACCTTTCAATGGAAACATTATTTCAGCGATACAAAGTAGTTATGGTGCTGGTGCTTTTGATTAAGACATTACTTATATAAGTTGATCTGAATATTTTTGCATTAATGTTTGGTAAAAAGCAGACAAAAAATATTGTAAGCCTGGTATAGTAAAATCCACAACTCTCAAGCATCCCACACACAAAAAAAAAATCTTGGTAATAGAACTCGTTTGTTTGATCAATAACGATAATCATTTCATTTCTTGTCTTTTTTTTCATTGTATGACTCGAACCCACATGATAATACTTCATTGTGAAATCGCACACGCTAAACACCTAAATGGTCTGTCACCAGTCAGTCGCTCACTGCATTTTCAGTACCCGCATTTAATTAGGTTGATAAAACTTGTACTTTACTTGAATTACATTTTTATATCTTTATATTTCTCTCATCTTTACTGTATTCAGCATACTACTGATGATACCGATGAATATATAGTGTCTCAATGAGTATGTAAAGGGTAATAAAGATATCCAGCCTAAGGCTGCGAGGAAGACATTCACTGGAATAATGATGAAAAACTTCTTGCTTTGTGGTTGAATGAAAGAACCATGTTCAATCCAAGAACAATATTATTATTATTTTAAATATTTGTAATTTATTCCTAGATTTTACTTTCAGATGAATACATTAATTGGTTCAGGCCCCGCGGCGTCCCTGAAAAAAGACCCGGACGACCTGAGACGATCACGCTCCGTTGGCAACCCGATCAAACCCGAACCAATACAACGGTCAACAGATATAGGCTTGAACTGGTCCCGATCAATGACCAAAATGCTGAACGAATATCTGTCTATGCCCCTGCTAATTCCCCCTACAATATTAGAGGTGACCTCATCAAATAATTGTTGATGAAGTATAATTTGTAGTCTGTGTCCTCTAATTAATTCTAAACAAGGTCTTTTGCTTTTTGTTTCAATTTTGGAACATGCAATGAGTATTCTGTTAACGCAATTTTCATAGGTTTGCAACCTGGTGTATCTTATCGCCTTTACGCAAACAACGGCGATGATGACGGACTGCATCGTGCTGGAGAAATAGCTACCAATTTTGTCATTCCTGCATTCTCACGGTTTATAGTTATTTAATTAAGCCTACTTTCATTGATTTTTATTTGTAAATTGAGTTTTAATGAACAAAATGAATTAAGGTATGGAAAACCACTCTCCCAAAGAAGGTTCGGTATTTCAGAAGTCTGGATCCGGGAACTGAAGTCAGGAGGACTCCTCCTGCAATGGGAGCATCTCCCTGGAGCAACAGAATATTATGTAGAGTATGAGATGTCTCCCGGAGATGTTTTGTACAACGTAAGACTGTTGCTATAAATATTGTTTCTAGATTTCATTGGGTGTCTATATATAATGGTGCTATATATAGATGTAAGAATTACTTGAATTCTGATTGGCTGGAATGCAGTTACCAATTGTCACCAAAGGGTCGTGCTTCAGCTAGTAGTTATTACTTGCGTATGTAAATTTTGATTTACTACTAATTCAGTACTTTTAATGCCTCCAGAAAACCGTTGACATCAACTCTAGGTGGATGGTGCTACCTGCTTTGGCCCCAGGCGCCACATACACCTTGAACATATTTGCCAGGATGAACGGAAATTCCTATAGGTCGCAAATATATACCGTCACAATAAAACGTAAATATTTCCATTGTTACTGAATGTATTTTGTTACAATATATATTTCACTTTCTATGCTTTCTCTTAAACCTTTCTGTTTTCCTGCTTCCTCTCTGTCCCAGGTAAGATAACTGGACCGGCCCCACCACCAAAGGTTTGGTGGTACAACATGTATGGTGACAGCGTAGACCTCGCTTGGCTACCTCCACGTACTAAGATCACTGGATTCAGGCTGACATATCAACTCGGTTTGTGGAAAGAGTTATATTCCAATATGCTTTACCTGTATTTCCAAATTGGTAATGATATGTATATATATGTAACCGAAAACTAGAACTGCTCATTGGGTCCATGATCTAGCTAAAATAATCTGGAATGGGAGAATCAATGTACCATTAACACAGTAAATGAAGATGCAATATGAAGTATCATGTTTTACTATGAAAGCCTTTTATAACATAGTGTTCTAAACATATTATGCTGAATGTCATTATCATTTCACACAGAGGTCCCAGATGCATGGTCTAAACACTCTGGGGCTGGGTTACTGATATTTTCTGCTGGTGACAGTATATCTATGTGAATCCTGTCTACCTCTACTTCTTTTACAGTGTTACAATCTTTTACTGGAATTTGCTACTAAAGGTTTTTTTGTAATATGAAATCATGTTGATTTTCATCAGAAGGCGCTGATGATTCCCCAGTGCATGTTGTAAATTTGCCGGTTAACGTTACAAAGTATCATTTGAGCAATCTCACACCTGGCGAAACATACACCATAACCATACAATCTGCTGGAGACTTGGGATTAAGCAGGCCGTTGACTTTCCCTTTGCAAATGACGATTCCCACAGTTAGAAAGTACGTATATATATACTTATTATATTATTCTACAAGCTTAATTTTTCATTGTATAAATGGAAACCGTTTTTACCTCTTCAACAGGCTGTATTTCCAACAGAACCCTTCTGACGGAACTATTCTAATCAGGTGGCCTAAACTTCCAAACTATGTCACTGGATATTTGGTACAGGTCAGAAACTTGGCACTTGGAAGAGATCTCATTCCTCTGCATTTCCTTTTGCCGGACCAGACCAATTTCACTGTAACTTCTGTTCAGCCTGGTATGTAGTAGTGTCATATGCATAATACCATAACACTTACAAAGATACTAAAAAACCGCTACTCGCTGAACCGCAATAGCAGTATTTGTACTGATATCTGTTACTGTCCATGTGAGCTATCTCTCGAATAGCTGAAGAAACGTAGTTGCCGCTTTAATAACTAAGGAGCGCAATACTTATGAAAAATCCATGAAACACTCGAGGCGCACTGTGCAATATCCCCAATAAGGCCTCAGCTTGTTCAACTGGGTCACTGTGATTGGGCATAAATGTTAAACAAACATACAGTCTTTCTATTTGCAAGAGAAAAAGTTGGGAATGTATTTGTTAATCGTATTTGTTTTCAATGCAGGTTGGAGGTATGAATTTAGCATTCGTACCTTGATTGGTGAGGATCAGTCAGAACCGGTAACTCTGCAGCTGTGGACACTTGTGAGTAAATTAGCAAGGAATTTTGTATATTGTAACATTGATGTTGTTAAAACCTTCCTTAATGTTGCTCGTATTGCTTTATGTGACTGATTGATGTAAGCATTCTCCTGTAATACAATTTGGATACTCGTTTTTGAGTGTTAGTGAATTTTGAAATATTTCCATCTATGTAAAATAATAACCCCGTTGCCTTGAAAATCAGTTAAGCTGGGATTATGCGTAGGGTGGTTCAACCTACTCGCTGTTCAAATTAACCAGCACAGGCTGTAATGGTAAATTTCTATGATCATTTGGTTGAGTTATATATTAACATAATTTTATCTAACTTTCACAGCCTTCTGAAAGGAGAGTTCAAAGATTTGAGCAAGGTGGATCATGGACCGTGTCCTGGAATGGAAATCCTGATGAGGTTGACCACTGGAAGATAATTGTTACTCAGCACGATACAGGAAATATTGTACTTGAAAATGACAATATAAATCGTTTTGTCACAAGGTTGGCGCCTTATCATCAAATTATTTTGGTTGGCTTTGTTCTGTTATTATATCTTTTATTAACCAGGTACAATTTAACTCAATTGACCCCGGGTTCCAGCTACAATGTGCACATTTATGGGGTGAAAAACGATGTAGACAGCACACCCATCAACATTGTGATACCCGCAAACCCGACAGATCTCATTTCTCACCGGCAGCGTATAATGACCCAGAGACAGGGTACTCAAATGTAAGTTCTTATGATTTTTTTTGTGTTTGTTTAGTCTGAGGTAAAATGTACAATACAAATATTGTTGTGATAAAACTTTATCAAACTAAGCTTCTTTTCATGTTATGCACTTTCTAGAATAAGGCGTTTAATGGTCAAACGAGAGCCTGATCAGATCGAGATTAGCATCTACCCCCATGGAAGAATTGACAGTAAGTGGTCGCTGTTATTTGAATTACTCTTAGAATAAAATATTTTAATGGTATTGGTCTGTTAAACTTTACTCGCATCAGGTTACGAAGTCAAGTACAAAAAGAATACAGATTCATTGTACAGAACCACCGGTCGGAATTTCTTTTCCAATTCACTGAATTCGATTCCAAAAGCACTCATTACTGATCTTGAACCTGGAAGCAGCTACAACATTACCATCATTGCATACAGAGGTTTGCTAGCAACTCTTGTTCACTTTTTCTGTTCTGTAATATATATATATACACTGTTGCGGTCAGTAACGTAGTAATAGGCGGATAGGGATGCCCCAAGCAACACAGATTCAGAGGTAGCTATTTCTTGTTTGGCAGGTCAGAAGAGCAGTGAGCTTTCCATCAATGTCCAAACGCAGCAAAGACGGTTTTCAAAGGCGCCCTTGCATCCCATTACTCGCATCGAACGTCTAGTTGACAATCGTCCAGGAGCTAAGGGCTTTTACCTCCGGTGGCAACCTCCTCCACGTGTTGTAAGAAAACGTTTATAAATTTATATCTGGTATAAATCAATTGATTTGCCTTTTTTTTGGCAGCCTGTTTCACACTACATAGTGCAATATAACTACACGGACTTGGGTCATAGAACGCAGACGGTTACAAAACCAGAGGTCTATGTGCCGAACGTTCCTGAAGGTAATGACTATTGAATCATACATTGGGGTGAACAGGATGTCATAGAGGGTTTTCAATTTATATTACAAGGTTAGGATATCTTACCGATGTAGATATGTATATTCTGTAATTAAAAGCATACTTCCGTGAAATTTCTAGTTGTTTTCCTATTGACGTTTATTGGTATTGATATATTATTAGTTGTTCAATATTTTATAACTGGCTGTTTCAAGAAAGAGGTACTGTTTGATAACCCTCAAGCACTGTATAAGCTGTATAATGATTTAAATAATAAATAAAAAGGTAAAAATATGTACAATATAACAATGGGAGTACTTCCCTATGGAAAAGTTGCAGTTAACATTCTGATTGTGTACGATTTTATCAGGATACACTTCTGCTGATTACAAAATCAGTTACGTCACTACGGATGATAGGAAGGGACCAACTGCACGTGTTAAATTGAGTTTTAGTAAACCCCGCTACTATAACCGGTTTGGGGTAAGTTGTTTCCGACATACAATGCTTGCTGCTTGTTAATTACATAATGAATTATAGTATATTGAAGTTTTATTTTTTCCAGCCTCCTTAGACTGAATTGTTTTGAACCGGATCGTTATAACCCCGGAAAAGTCGTTTGCAGTACTATGAGAAAGACTGTACTGTTGTTCACTCGACAAAGGCACAATGTTTTATTTTTTGCTCGATCTTGATTATATAGTTAAGTTTTCTTTGTCTTATTCCTTTCTTTCCTGAGGTGACTCTCGTGGTTGTGTAAACAGTCAATAATTCCACACATTAATTAGTTTATCGGATAAACTGATATAAGATGTATGCTGAAAACCCATTGATAAAGGCATTTTCTTTAGGAAAATTACATGAGCTAAAATGGGTGTCTATTGTCTTGTGTCTAATGGGTAAATGATAAAAAAATTCGAATTATTAAAATAGAAGTTAAGATGATATGTTTATTCAACTTTTGTAATTCTATTGTAATTTTATGAGATACGAGGTTCACGGAACCACCGTTAATGTCTTACATCTTGTTCTTCAAAACGTCTTTTTCTCTTCAGCATATTCGCATGCTCGCTCTTCCTTCAACTCTAGAATCAATTTCCTGCTGCATGCATTCCAAATGCACTTTTAACGAATAAACTCGAGACCAGTGCGCAACTGAATTCTCCTGAACTAGCAGGTGAACACTTACCAGTGTGATTTCAGTACAGGCAGTATTATCAGTAAGAAAAATGTTGTGAATGTTTATCAGTTAATCGTGGTTGAATTAAACTGCTAGTAAAGCTATTTCATGTATGATATCCAACTTAGCATTTTATTCGAGAAATTGTTCCAGGTATTGGCAGATTTATTACTCCATACCATACGAATCAACATTTTATGATATTCGTGTAAAAACAAGCGGCCGACATTTATTCATGCTTGCATATTTTCTTAGTCAACACCTCGTATTTGTCATCTATCTCTTCGCTGCCTAGGTCGTAAAATAGAATTCTTTCAGCGTTCTTTAAAGTAGCTCTGAAACAGTAATTAGTGCAGTGTTGAACTACTACTTATTATAACTCGAGATATCTAGTTTATAATTACCGAATGGTTACACATCCACAAAGAGGCGCGACCCATTTTATGCCACGGGACCGGGTCATGTCCGAGGTTCCTTCCACCACAAGCAGATTGGCGCAATCGGCTTTAGCGATCACGGTCATACCGTTTTTTCTGGTTGATGTTGTGAATGTAGAATTGCTTATGGCACATTTGCTGTCGTCATTGTCAAGTGTCAAGTAAAACGCTCGGAAGCTTTTTGATTTCCGGTGCTCAGAATGGACGATAAGAGACACTAGTAGACATGAAGTAAAATAGCGTTCAGCAAATATATACTATATACTCATTCCTGTGGATATTTTTTAAATATGTAGTGCAGCTTCTATCTTACCTACATACGATTTTCCTGCTGTATAATTTCCACCTTCTAGTCCCTTAACCATCAATTTGTAAATGGGTTTCGATTTTAGATTTCCAATTTTGATTCCTGCCAATGGCCAGTTGTCTTCATGCATTCCATGCCAAAGAGGGGGAAAACATGTATGTTCAGTGTCCCCACCCTCTAAAATCCAAAAATGGCTGGAGCTGTTAATGCCCTATATTCATATAGCAATAAAAAGTAAAATAATGGGGGAAGTATTACCAGTCATTGCCATATCATTGCCTTCGCCATCAGCTCGAGCTAAAATGAAAAACAGCGCGAAGTATGCAAACCACTGAAACTTTCCGGTCAACATGTTTAGATTTGAACTCAGTGTGCCGATAAAACTAGTATATAGCCTGTAGGTAATGCAGGATGCAGAATATTTGTAAACTTGAGCATATAAGTATATATGGACACTCAACTACTTCTTATTGTCCATCCATTTCGGCCTAGTACAATTCTAAAAACTTCTTAGACTGCAGTAATATTAGTTGATAGGTTTATAGACTAAATTGAGCTTGAATAATTCAATCCCCCAGGCGTTTTTTCTTTCTCGTTTTTCACTTGACCTTTAATAATGTAGGTATCACAAAATGCAGAATAGAGCAAGCCTATGTAGCAATTAAGCATGTAAGTAATGTATTTACAACTCAGAATACTCGGAAGTTGATCTAACAATACTAAGACTTTATAGTACTTATTGACAATATCAATCCAGTTCTATTTGACCTACTTCACAACAATAGAGCAAATAGAGCAAAACTTTAGGGATGGGCGCAGACGCAGTGATGTGTGCATTGAGCGAATTATTCAACACCATCGATCCGTTACTTCTTTTTGTATGATATGTAAAATCTGTATGCATTTTCTCTTTTGAATCAATAATATTACTTTTCCTGTCACTGAAATCCTGGCTTTATATTTATTGAGACCGTATGCTATAAAAAGCTTGGATGTGTCTTGTTGAAAAATTTGAACTAAAGCTTTCACAAATTTGAAATATTCGAAAGGTTTTAGTGGCGTGTAATCCCCAGGGGCATTGGGCCGGCTTTGAAAAAAAACACGCGTACAGGGTGTATGACATTATATATAATCCTGCATTCGTTGTATGCTGCATGTGTCGTAGATATTAGGACGGCAATTGGTTCGCGAGTTATAAGGATTTATTTTGCAATTTGCAAGTTTTGATTTTTGCTCGAAAAAATTGTCGATTTTTTGAAAAAACGACAGGTGGAGAAAAGTCAAAAAATGGCATATTTTTCAACTTTTTTTGTCGCGCTCATTTTGCGTTATTTTCATTGCAGAATGCGTTAAAACGTATTATATGCAATTTCNAATGAGATATTGAACGAATGCATTTCAATCAATTAAGGTCAGTTAGGTTTGCATTGATCATAGTATAGAGAAGACAGATTGTGACTTGTTCAACCCCAATGTAAAGAAATTTGTTTGAACATGTAAAGTAAGATAATAATTTAAAAATGAACAAAAAATCAAATCGAAGCTTGGAAAAGGGTAAGGGGTCATTTCGAATAGAATTTTTTACATTGATTCCAAGATTGGCCTGAATTATTGGGCTGTGGAATCTCCCTGATAGTCATTAATATTTCAAGATTTCATTGATTGATATCATCATTATTTCAAACCTGAAAGCAATATGAGGGTATCTGTTCTATTATAAGTTGATTTGGACATAGGTCGATCATAATACGTGTATCAATTAATTTTTTTTAAATTAGAGATGGTTCAGTAAAAAAAGAAAGTGTTCGGATGGATGGATGAAAGTAGGATAGACAGTAAGTAGTCGAGTGTCTGTACGTTGCACAGTTTAACTGCGTTATAACGCGAAGGGTCTTCGGACCTTTTTTACTAGTTATACAGTAACGATTAAACATCNTTAAGGCGAAATTGCATATAATGGGGGGGGGGGGATTCTGCAATGAAAATAACCCAAAATAAGCTCGAAAAAAATAAAGTTGAAAAATATACCATTTTTTGACTTTTCTCCAAGGCTATAGCCTGCCGTTTTTTTTAAAAATCGTTTTTTTTCGAATTTTTTTTTTGCTCAAAATAGTGTTTTTTTAAGGCGAAATTGCATATATTACGTTTTAACGCATTCTGCAATGAAAATA